>JAQZBX010099575.1:0-11460 GCA_029593785.1 Cabassous unicinctus
ATGAATGGACACAGAGAACAGAAAGCAAATATAAACAATGAGGTGGAGGGGAGGAATGAATAAATAAAATAAATCTTTAACAAAAAAACACATTAGAGGCATGTAACAACAGACTCGAAATGACGGAAGAAAGAATAAGTGAAACAGAAGACAGAACAGCTGAAACTAAAGAGAGAAAATGGAAAAAATTGAGCAGAATCTCAGGGAGTTGAATGACAACACAAAATGCAACAATATACCTGTCATGGGAACTCCAGAAGGAGAAAAGAAGGGAAAAGGAGCAGAAAGACTATTTGAGGAAATAATAGCTGAAAATCCCCCAACTCTCACGAAAGAAATGAACTTATATGTCCAAGAAGTACAACGTACCCCAATCAGAATAAACCCAAAAAACCTACTCCAAGACACTACTCAGAATGTCAAATGTCAAAGATAAAGAGAAAATTCTGAGAGCAAGAAAGGAAGAAGCAAACCATCACATACAAGGGATGCCCAGTAAGACTTAGTGCAGATTTCTCATCAAAACCATGGAGGCGAGAAGACAGTGGTATGATACAATGAGGATACTGAAAGAGAAGAACTGCTAGCCGAGAATTCTTTATTTTTATTTATTTAAATTTTTTAAAGATTTATTTATTTATTTATTTATCTCCCCCTTGCTGCTTGTGTTTGCTGTGTTCATTTGCTGTGTTTTTTCTTTGTCTGCTTATCTCCCCCTTGCTGTGAGGTCTTGCTGCATCAGCCCACCGCGCCGCACGGGCCGGCCTGCCCTCACAAGGAGGCCCCGGGAAGCGAACCCGGGGCCTCCCATATGGTAAACGGGAGCTCTATCGATTGAGCCACACCCGCTTCCCCCGAGAATTCTTTATACAGCAAAACTGTCCTTCACATATGAAGATGAGTATAAAATATTCACAAACAAAGAGAAACTAAGACAGTTTGTTAAAAAGAATCTACCTTTGCAGGAAATATTAAGGAAGATTTAGAGCCTGAAAGGAAAAGACAGGAGAGAGAGGCTTGGAGGAGAGTAGAGAAGAATAGCAGAAAGGATAATCAAGAGAGTAAAAAGACAGACAAAATATGATAGGACATATGAAAACCAAAGAATAAAATGGTAGAAGTAAATAATGCATTTACAGTAGCATCACTGAATATGAATGGATTAAACAACACAATCAAAAGATATAGGCTAACAGAATATATAAAAATAAACATGAATCATCCATATGCTGCTTACAAGAGACTCACCTTAGACACAGGGATACAAACCGGCTGAAGGTGAAAGGTTGGAAAAAGATACTCCAAGCAAATAGTAACCAAAAAAGAGCAGGGGGTAGCTATACTAATATTGGAGAAAACAGACTTTAAGATTTATTTATTTTATTTTATTTATCACCCCCTTGCTGCTTGTGCTGCTGTGTCCATTCGCTGCGTGTCTTCTCTGTGTCTGCTTATCTCCCCCTTGCTGTGAGGTCTTGCCGCATCAGCCCACGGTGCCGCGTGAGCCGGCCTGCCCTCACAAGGAGGCGCCGGGAAGCGAACCCGGGGCCTCTCACATGGTAAACGGGTGCTCTATCCATTGCGCCACACCCGCTTCCTGCCGTGAGGTCGCTGCATCAGCCCACCGCACCGCTCAGGCCGGCGTGCCCTCACAAGGAGGCCTCGGGACGCGAACCCGGGCCTCCCATATGGTAAACGGGGGCTCTATCCACTGAGCCACACCCGCTTCCCAGAAAACAGACTTTAAATACAAAAAAGTTATTAGAGATTCAGAAGGCCATTATATATTAATAAAAGTGACAATCCACCAAGAAGAAATAACAGTCATAATTATCTATGCACCTAACCAAGATGACCCCAAAAATATGAGACGAAACTGAAGAGAGACAAAACTGGCAAAACTGAAGAGAGAAATAGATATCTCTATAATAACCATTGGATATGTCAACACACAACTCACATCGTTAGAGCAACTAGACAGAAGATCAACAAGGAAAAAGAGAACTTGAACAATGTGATAAATAAGTTAGACCTAACAGATACAGAACGCTGCATCGAAACTCAGCAGGTTATACATTTTTCTCAAGTGCCCATGGATCTTTCTCCAGGATAGACCACATATTACGTCACAATGCAGCTCTCAACAAACATAAAAAGACTGAAATTACACAGAGCACCTTCTCAGAACATAATGGAATGAAACTGGAAATCATAATAGACAGGAGAGAGGTAAATATGCAAATGTGTGGAGGCTAAACAACACACTCCTAAATAATCAGTGAGTCAAAGAAAAAATTGCAAGAGAAATCAGTAAATATATTGAGACAAATGAAACTGAAAACACAACTTATCAAAACTTATGGGATACAGTGAAGGCAGTCTTGAGAGAGAAATTCATAACTCTAAAAGCCTCTATTAAAAAAGAAGAAAGAGCTAAACTCAAAGATTTAACTGAACAACTAGAGAAACTAGAAAAAAGAACAGCAAACCAATCCAAAAGCAAGCAGAAGGAAACAAATAATAAAGAAAAGAGCAGAAATAAATGAAATTGAGAACAACAAAAAAACAACAGAGAAAATCAACCAAAAGCTGGTTCTTTGAGAAGATCAATAAAACTGACCACCCCCTAGGTGGGCTAACAAAGAAAAAAAAGAGAGAAGATGCAAATAAATAAAATCAGAAATCAAAGGTGGGAAGTTATGACTGAGCCCACAGAAATAAAAAGGATCATAAGAGGATATTATGAGAAATTGTATGCCCACAAACATGACAACCTAGATGAAATAGACAAATTCCTAGAAACGCACAAACAACCTACACTGATGCTACAAGAAATATAAGAATTTAACAAACCAATCATATTTAAGGAGCCTGAATCCATCATCAAAAATCTCCCAGCAAAGAAAAGCCCAGGACCAGATGGCTTCACAGGTGAATTCTACCAAGCATTTCAAAAAGAATTAACACCAATCCTGTTTAAACTCTTCCAAAAAATTGAAGAGGAGGGAAAATTACCCAACACATTTTATGAAGCCAACAACACCCTAATACCAAAGCCAGATAAAGACACTACAAGAAACAAAAATCACAGACCAATCTCTCTAATGAACATAGATGTAAAAATTCTCAACAAAATACTTGCAAATCAAATCCAACAGCATATTAGAAGACTTATACATCACAACCAAGTGGGATCTAGTCCTGGTATGCAAGGCTGGTTCAACATAAGAAAATCAATCAACGTTAATACACCACTTTAACAAATTAAAGTAAAAAAACCACATGATCATCTTAAGGAATGCAGAAAAGGCATTCAACAAAATCCAGCATCCTTTCTTGATAGAAACACTTCAAAAGATAGGAATAGAAGGAACATTCCTCAATATGATAAAAGGCATATATGAAAAACACAGCCAACACTGCACTCAATAGGGTAAGGTTGAAAGCTTTCCCTCTAAGATTAGGAACCAGACAAGGATGCCCACTGTCACTACTGTTATTCAACACTGTACTAGAAGTTCTAGTTAGAGCAATTAGACAAGAAAAAAAAATTAAAGGGGAATGGATGTGCCTGAAGCCATTGAGCCCTGGCCTCCTACATGGGAGGTCCTGGGTTCCCTTACTAGTTCCTCCTGAAAAAACAAAAACAAACAACAAGCAAAACAAACAAACAAAAAAACCAACTCAGGGAAGCAAATGTGGCTCAGTGGCGGTTTCCCACATACAAGGTCCCGGGTTTAATCCCCAGTCTGCGGTACCTCAAAAAATGAAAAAAAATTAAAGGCAAATAGAAAAAGATGTACACTTTCAGTATTTGCAAATGACATGATCCTATATATAAAAAATTCTGAAATATCTACAACAAAGCAACCTGGGCTAATAAGTTCAGCAAAGTGCAGCATACATGATCAACATGCCAAAATCAGTTATGTTTTTGTACACTAGTACTGAACAATTTGAGGAGGAAATCAGGAAAAAAATCCATTTACAATAGCAACAAAAAGACTCAAATACCTAGGAATAAGTTTAACTAAAAAGTATAGGACTCATATTCTGATAACTACAAACAATGCTAAAAGAAATCAAATGGAAAGACATTCTGTATTCATGGATTAGAAAACTAAATACTGTGAAGATGTCAATCCTACCCAAACTGATTTATTGATTCAATGCAAAAACAATCAAAATTCTAACAGCCTACTTTATAGAAATAGAAAAGGCAATTACCAAATTCATTTGGAAGGGAAAGTAGACCTGAATAGCCAAAAGCATTCTGAAAAGGAAGCGCCAACATGGGAGGAATTTCACTGCCTGACCTTGAAACATATTAGAAAGCTACAGTGGTCAAAACAGCATGGTACTTGCATAAAGACAGACACATCGATCAGTGGAATATAATTGAGAGTCCAGAAATAAATCCTCACCTGTACGGTCAACTGGTTTTCGACAAACCTACCAAGTCCATGTTAACGGGACAAAACAATCTCTTCAACAAATGGTGCTAGGAAAACTGGATATATATATAACCAAAAGATTGAAAGAGGACCCCTATCTCACTCCCTATACAAGAATTAACTCAAAATCGATCGAACACCTAAATATAAAAGCCAGGACCATAAAACTACTAGAAGAAAATGTAGGGAAACATCTTAAAGAACTTGTGGTAGGTGGTGGTTTCTTGGACCTTACATCGAAAGCAAGAGCAACCAAAGAGAACAGATAAATAGGACCTCCTCAAAATTAAATACTTTTGCACCTCACAGGACTTTGTCAAAAGGGTTGGACAGGCAGCCGACTCAATGGGAGAAAATATTTGGAAATCACAGGTCCGATAAAGGTTTAATATTCTTGATATATTAAGAGTTGTTACAGCTCAACAATAAAAAGACAAATGACCCAATTAAAAAATGGGAAAGAGACTTCAATAGACATTTTTCCAAAGAAGAAATACAAATGGCAAAAAAAAACACATGAAAAATTTTTCAACATTACTCATGATTAGGGAAATGCAAATCAAAGCTACAGTGAGATATCATTTCACATCTATCAGAATGGCCACTATTAAAAAGACCGAGAACTACAAGTGTTGGAGAGGATGTGGCAAGGTAGGAACACTTATTCACTGTTGATAGGAATAGAGAATGGTACAGCCACTGTGGAGGACTGTTTGGCAGTTCTTAAAGAAGCTGAATATAGATTTGTCAAGTGACTTGGCAATACCACTACTGGATATTTACCCAGAAGAACTGAGAGCAGTGACACAAACACTTGCACACTTATGATCGCAGCAGCGTTATTCACGATTGCCAAAAGTTGGAAGCAACCCAGGTGTACATCAACCGATGAATGGATAAACAAGCTGTGGTGAATTCACATGATGGAATATTATGCAGCGGTAAGAAGAAAAGAAGGTGTAAAGCATATGACAACATGGATGAACCTGGAGGACATTATGTTGAGTGAAGCAAGCCAGACTCAAAAGGACAAATACTGTATGACTGCATTACTATGAACTAAATATACTGTGTAACATATTGTATTATTCCATTTATATAAAATGTAAATATAAATCAATTAAAAAAAGAAGAAGAAGAAAAAAAAAAAAGGGAACAAAAGCACCAAAAAAGAACTCTTAAAATTAAAAACATGATAAAAAGAAATTTTAAAATTCGTAGAAGGATTGAAAGAAAAAGTTGAGGAAAACTCTCAGAATGTAAGACAAAAGACAGAGTTGAAAAACAGAAAATACAAGAAAACTAGATTAGTCCATATCTAAATAATAAGACATTTAGGAAAAAGAAAAAAGAAAAATGGAGGACATGAAGTTTTCCAAGAAATATTTCAAAAAAGTTCTCAGGAAAGAAAGTTTCTAAATTAAAAGGGCCCACAAAGTATCCAGCACAATGCATGAAAACATCCTCACCAACCTAAATCATTGTAGAATTTCAGAAAATTGGGAGGAAAACAAAAAAGAGAAGACCCCCTAATAAGCTTGCAGAAAGGCAAAAATTAGTTTCTCAATATATCAAAACTTAAAATGGCATCAGACTTCCCAAGATCAACTTTGGAATTTATGACAACAGAACAATGCCTTTCAAAGTCTGAGGAACACATAACTTTTAAACTAGAATTCTATATCCAAACATATGAAAGAAAAATAATTTTTTCACATTCAAGAGCTCAAAAATTGTACCACCTGTGCACACCTTCTCATGAAGTTTCTGGAGCAAACACTCCTTCAATAAAGAAAGAAGTATGAGATCCAGGACAGGGACTCCAACAGACAGACGGGTAAGAGAGCTTCCATAGTAATAATAATGTGGGACCTTAAAATGCTTATAGAACAACCAATCTAGAATAAAATAGGTCAAATAGCTCTAGGAGAGACTTCTGGAAAATGTACAGATGAAAGTGATAGATTTCCAATGTATATGGAACACATTTAGAGGAGAATTTGAAGATGAATTAGTGAAAAGAACACAAAAACAAAGTAAATGAAAAAAAAAAAACAAACAAGACAGTAATTAATGCCAGGGAAGACAAAAACCTGAGCAAGAAAGAAAACCTAGAATATGCTACATGGCTCAGCTTTGACTAGAATGTAAATAATTCATAATAATGTTAATGCTGAATATTGATCTTGACAAAGTTATGTTGTAGTATGTTGTAACTACACTGTGAGGTTGGGCAGTTGTATGTGTATGTAATGGAGCACAGGGGGATGACAGTGAAATCCTCATCTTCTATAGTGGGATGTCAAGAGGGTCTAAAACAGAAAAATCAAGAAGCAGCAATATAAGCATATTATTAACAGAATTGGAGGTAAATATCAAAAGATATCAGCTAAAAAGCTAAAAGCAGTTTCCTTAGGAGAGCAGGCAATAAGAATGGAGGTGAAGAATTGCAGGGCTGTTGTTCCTGTAACAAGCTTTGTAGAACTGCTTGATATTCTAAACAATCTGCATGTATAATTTTGATTAACATAAAAACTAAATTTAAAAAAGGTACAACACTTACCAATACACTTTTCTTGCTTTCTGAATAGAGGTAACCGTTTGGACTTCTTTTAGGGTTTGCTTTGTTTTCTTTTCTGCTGATTTGAATGCCTATTTATAAGAAAAGTTTTTAAAATAATTTTTTTGGGGGTTGAAAATTTATTTATAAAATAACAAAGTAAATGACAGTACCATTTTGTAACATAAAAACTTATTTCTTGCCCTATCTATACACACAAACATACATGCACATATGAAAATAATGAAGAAATGAAAGATTTTTGCTTCAAATATTTAAAATAATTTAAGCCAAAGATTTACTGTATGCAAATATTTGCTATAGACTTACAAATTAAGAAGAGCCTTGTTCATGTGCCAGATACTTACTGAGTGCCTACCACATACCAGACTCTGGGCTAGATGCTGGGGATACAACAATGAACAAGACACAGTCCCCCCACCCTACCCCCACCCCCAAGATTATAGTCTAGGAGAAGAGATGAATATTAAGCACATAATTGTTCAAATAAACATATGGCAAATGCTTCTAAGGATGCTGAAAGCATAACAAGGGAACCTAATTTATACTGGATTATGGTCAAAAGAAGGTATCTCCGAGGATATGGCATTTAAGCTGAAGCCTGAAGAATTAATGGAGTTATCAACAAAGAATAGGAAGAAGAGATAAACAGGAACAAGGAGGCCAGCTTGACCAGCAATTAGTGATTACAGGGCAAAATGTCAAGAAATGATGTTGAAGAGGTAGACAGAAGCCAAATCATGAAGGTCACTCACTTAACAGATATTAAGCCACCTACTCTGTTCCAGGCAATATTCTAGGGCTGGGCCAAGGCAATGAACAAAACAGACAAAGAGGCTACTTTCTACTCTCATGTAACTACATTCCAGAAGGAAGACAAATATTTGAATAAATAGATTTGGCAGGGGTGGGGGCTGTGTTTAAGAAGAAAAACAAGCAGAGTAAATGGTGCTATTTTATAAAGAGTGGTCAAGAAACGCCTCTCTGATAAAGTCTTATTTGCATAGACATGTGAATAAAGGGAGGGACCAGACCATAAAAATTGCTGCAGGAAGAGGATTCCAGGTAGAAAGAGTAGCAAGTGCAAAGGCACTGAGAAGCCAGCATACTTTCTTGTTTTAGGAACAGCTAAGATCTCAGTATAGCTGGAAAGGAGTGTGCAAAAGGAGGAATGTAGACAACAAGACCAGAGGAAAACAGATCACATAAGACAACTTGTAGGCCAGGGGTAGGGCTATGAATTTTCTTGGTAAGATGGGAAGTTACTGGAAGGTTTTCAGCAGAGGAGTAAAATGAGTTTACTTTGATTTAAACAGATTATATGGCTACTGTGTGAAGATAAGCTGTAATGGGAAAACGGAAGGAGAGACCTAAAGAGGCTATTGTTATAGCTCATGTGAAGCCAGATGAATGTGACCTGGACCAGTGGAAATAATGAGAGATGGCAAGATTCTGGATATACTTTAAAAGAAGAGCCAAAAGAATTTGCTGATGAATTGGATATGGTTTATGAGAGAAGAGTCCAGGATGACCACAATGTTTGCAGTCTGAGCAAGAAGAATGAAGGTGATATATTTACTAAGAAGGGGAAGACTGGTGGAAGAGCAGGTTTGGGAAAGGGAAAAAATATTGTAAATACACACATTTTAAGTAAAATTAAGTTTAAAAGTAATTTCTGAATTAGAAAACATCTTTTAGTGGTGGAAATAATTAAGACCAATTAATTAAACCAATGAAAAGCAACTAACAATCATTCTAAGAAACATTAAGTACCTTCTCAGCAGCTTCAACAGTCTTTTGTGTTTTTTTAGCAGCATATCTCTTGTGATCATAATATCTAGAAAAACACATTTCTCTTAAATTTTAAGTAATATTTTTATTCTTTAGTTCTCTATTTGTTATTTCAAATTTTACAGACTCTTAAATCACAATATATTTTATTTGTTCTGTATGAAAAGAGTTGTATAATGCACAAAATTAGATAAAATGTTTCACCCAAAAGAAGTATATACAGGCAAAATACAGATTTCTTTTTCTTAAATTGTCAATATCTTAACTAATTTATTGCAGGTAACATTTTACCTAAAATTTATAATGCTAGGACTTACTTTTTAGCATTAGCATATGCTGACAAGCTGAGATCAACATCAACAAGTAATGGCTTATTTTTCTGAGGCTTCTGCAACTGTTTATTCTTTTGCTTTTTCTTTTTTCCTTTTGGCAGTTCAGTTTCGTTTTTTTCAACATTGATGCCACTGTTATCGTCATCTTCCTCCTCTGACAACAAGTATGGATTTCTATTAAAATATTCAATAGTATTTCACTAATGTCAATGACATGACTTTTTTATTTTCAATTTTTCCTCAATAAAATTACAAATGGTTTATAGTACTTAGGTAGGTTCAAATTTATTTTAATGTAAATTATTTTTTTCTACATCTTCAAGGATAAGTTTCCATATATAAAGCAAGAAAATAATTTTAAAACAAATACAGAGAACAATTAAACAGCAAAATAAATACAAGTATTAACTGCTTAAAACTTACCTGAGCAGCATTGTAACATGATTTGTTTGTAGCTTTAATTCTTTGATTGCATTTGCAACAGGGTCTCCTTGAGCTTGGGCTTCTTTTACAATTAACCCAATTTCTGTCCAGTCTATCTGGTTGGCTAAAGCACTTCGAACTACCTGAATCGCTCTGTCAACTATTTGTAGGTTAATTTCTATGAGCTCTCCTTTAAGTTTATCTATTTCCTTAAGAAATAAACAAAGCACATTTACTATAATGCCAGTTAAAGTTATTTTTGAAAAAGCATGTAAAAAATCTAAACACAATACCTGAGCCTGCTGAAGAGCTTCTAATCTGTTTTCATGATCCTTTCGGACATTATCTAATTTCTTCAATGCTTGCTTTTCCTTTTGTTGACAAAATAGATTTTTTTAAAATTAGACTTCTACTTCCTGGCACTTTCTCTTTTCTCCTGAAACTCACTACCCCACCCCAACCTCTACCCCCTCAATGTTATCTACTTAGCTTAAGTTCCCCATATACACCCCAAGCCTATCCCAAAGTATTTCATGCTCCAGAACTACCTCTCCTGTCTACCTACCTCCCATTCTCTATATAGGAAGGATCTTGATTATAGGTAGCATTGTAGGTATGATAGGCATCCCTAAAGCCCTTGTATTATCAAAACTGGCAGAATTCAAGGCATTTTCCATAGCAGCATAAACATAAAGTTTGGGGGAATGCATTCTCAGAGTGCATAAATTACCAAAAACAGCTTCTTTTTATTTTATTGCTGCTTTTCATTTTCTCAGCATTATTTTTAGTGTTTTACAAGGTACTCTTTTCCTAAATTAACAACAGAGGCTTAGGGTAATTATTTAACCTTCCATATAGCATTTTATCATACATAATACATATCACACAAAATCAAAGTTACTGATTTTGGAGCAAATTTTCTAACCCTAGTAATAGCATCAGTGTTTGAATGCTGAAATTACTACCGAATATCTGAAAGATTTAAATGATAACAATGGTAACTACTAAAAGACACCAAAATAAGTGCCAAAATAATTCATGAATATTCTGAGGCACATAAAAACATGGGCTTCAAATGTTACTAAAAAGTGTCTGTTTACTAGCTGAAGTGCTGGCACCATGTGGCAATCACATTAAGCAATTCATTCAAACCACATGCTTTGAAATTATGCTACAGAAAGGCAACTCACATAATTTCAAATTTCCGCAGACCAATTTTTAAAACTTTATTACTATTTTTGAAAAATCAAATCCCCTTCAAATTAAGAGTAACTTGTCAATTTCCCAAGCTATCTTGTAGCAAACGCTCTAAAAACATGGTCAAATGTGCTTGAAAAACTGCATTTTAAACTCTCCTGAACATATTAAACGACTAGTTAAAAAACCCAGTTTTTAGAAAAAACAAAAACATTTTAACTTTATTAAATGATAAACAAATATACCTATTTGTAAAGGGGGAAAGTCCCTCACCCCCCAGTTTATTTAAAATCTCCCCAGAACAGTATTTCCTTAACAGCAGTTTGAGAAGCAGTGGGTTGTTTTATTGAAGGAAATCATACCAGGGTTAAGTAACAGGCCTCACCTACTCACTGTATTTTCCTTTTAAGAGAATATCTGAAACACTGATGGAGTACATGAGTACATACTGGTCAACAATAAGAACTCCCCTGGACCTTTATCCAGAGAGATCAGAGAGGTCCCATGCTACTTCTGAAAGGTTGCCCATTCCTACATGAAATCATCATCTATCCATCACAAAGGCTAGGTGGTATAAGTGTTTTTATTACCATACCTGTTGTAAAGCTTTTAAGTCTATTTTCTGACCTTCTATCTTGGAATAAAATTCATCCACAGCCTTATTAAAAAAAAAAAAAAAAAA
>JAQZBX010099576.1:0-11461 GCA_029593785.1 Cabassous unicinctus
CAGTAATTCCCTACAGAATAGGGTGCAAGTCCTCAGGTAATATTCACTCTTAAACTTGACATCCTTAAATTTTATGACATGAACCTAATACTTCTTTTCATATGATAGGGCAAAACATTGGGGAAGAAAACAAAAAATTCATTTTGTGTACATATACAAAAATACTCATAGCCAAACAAGGAAGAAAGGTTCATGACTATTACAGTCCTCATTTCTGTAAACGGTCACATGGTCAAAGTTCATATTTATCACTATCTTCTTCCACTACCCATTCCATGTTCCCGTTACCCTCAGTAAGCACTTCAGCTGGCCATGGTTCTTTGCCGGGTAGAGTGACCCAAACTTTCATTCCTGAAGATTCTAGGTGATTGTTAGTCCTGCTTGGATTGGTTTGCTGTAATTTTCCATTGACTTTAAACACAGGGTATGGTAGTACTAGGAGATTCCCTAGGGGATCTCCTGTATTCTAGGCAAACTCTTCTTTACCCCCATTATGTAGATGTAGGCCTATTTCTCCTTGATATTCAGGATCAATCACCCCAGCTAGTACAGTAATTCCCTTCTTTGCCTGTTGATTCACAGGTAAGAGGAGCCCAAAGAGGCCAGGTGGCAGTCTTAACTTCCAGTTCAATGGAATCATTGCTGTTTTCCCTGGTGGCAACACTCCTCCATTTGGGACAAAAACCTGTAGACCAACAGAGCTTAAGGTTGCGGGGACAGGAAGCAAACATTTTTCTAGTGGGTCACTAGGGGTAATAGTGAGGTGTGCCACTCCCATTTCCATCCCTTGATTCCTGGACCCATGAATCCTGGTTATGGGAGAAACTTCAACAAAGAGCCGATGCTGATTTAGAGCATAAACAGCACCCTGGAGAACATTGCCCCAGCCCTGCAAGGTATTGCCACATAGTTGGCACTGTAATTGAGTCTTCAAAAGGCCATTACACCATTCTAGTAACACAGCTGCTTCAGGGTGATGGAGAACATGATAAGGCTAGTGAATTCCATGGACATGTGCCCATTCCCACACATCATTTGCTGTGAAATGGGTTCCTTGATCATAAGCAATGCTGTGTGGAATGCCATGGCAGTAGATAAGCCATTTGGTAAGTCCATGGATGGTACTTTTGGAAGAAGTATGGCATGCAGGAAATGCAAACCCATATCCAGAGTACGTGTCTATGCCAGTTAAAACAAATTACGGCCCCTTCCATGGTGGAAGTGGTCCAATGTAGTCAAACTGCCATTAGGTAGTAAGCTGGTCACCTCAGTTATTGGTGCCATATTGGGGGCTGATAGTGGGTCTCTGCTGCTGGCAGATTGGACACTCAGCAGTGGCAGTAGCCAAGTCAACCTTGGGGTAGGAAAGTCCTTGTTACTGAACTAATGCATAACTTCCATCCTTACCTCCTTGGCCACTTTTTTCATGAGCTCATTGGACAATGACAGGAGTGGCTGGGGAAAGAGGCTGAGCATTAGTGACAGAATGGATCATCTTATCCACATGATTATTAAAATCTTCTTCTGCTGATGTCATCCTCTGGTGAGTATTCATGTGGGACACAAGTATGTTCAAGTTTTTTGCTGACTCAGAAATGTCTATCCACATACCTCTTCCCCAGACCTCCTTGCCACCAATTTTTCAATCATGTTCCTTGCAAGTCCCTGACCATCCAGCCAAACCATTGGCAGCAGCCCATGAATCAGCATATAAATGCACCTCTGGCCATTTGTTCTTCCAAGCAAAATGAACAACCAGGTGCACTGCTAAAAGTTATGCCCACTAGGAGGATTTGCCCTCACTGCTATCCTTCAAGGATGTCCCAGAAAACGGCTGTAGTGCTGCAGCTTCCAATTTTGGGTGATTCCTGCATATTGTGCAGACCCATCTATAAACCAGGCCCAAGTTTTCTCATCCTCATTCAACTGATTGTAAAGGATGCTCCAAGAAGCCAAAGCCATGTGCTGGCAAAGAGAAGGTAACATGGCAGGGGTGGTGACCTTAGGCATTTGGGCTGTTTCCTCATGTAACTTACTTGTGCCTTCAGGACCTGTGCAAGCCCTATCTCATATATATTACTTACACTTTATTTTGGAGTGCTGCTGTGCATGCCCAACTTAATGTTTAGTGGCCAGACAATACCCAGCTCATGATAGCCAACTAAGGTCTCATGGTAACTTGATGGCACATGGTTAAGGGTTCAGTCTCTACTAAGGCCCAGTAGCAAGCCAAAAGCTGTTTCTCAAAAAGGGAGTTGCTATCTGTAGAGGATGGCAGGGCTTTGCTCCAAAATCCTAAGGTTCTGCAATGTGATTCCCTTTTAGGGGACTGCCAAACGTTCAAGATAGCATCTCTATTTGCCACTGAAACTTTCAGGACCATTGCATCTGCTGGATCATATGGCCCAAGTGGTAGTGCAGCTTGCAAAGCAGGCTGGACCCATCACAAAGCCTCCTCTTTTTCCGGTCCCCATTCAAAATTAGCAGCTTTTCTGGTCACTCGGTTAATAGGCTGGAGTAGCACACCCAAATGCGGAATGTGTTGTCTCCAAAATCCAAAGAGGCCAACTAAGCATTGTGCCTCTTTTTTGGTCATAGGAGGGTCAGATGCAACAGCTTATCCTTTACTTTAGAAGGGATATCTTGACATGCCTCACACCACTGGACAAGTAGAAATTTCAATGAGGTGGAATGACCCTGTAATTTTGTTGGATTTATCTCCCATCCTTTCTTACTCTAATGCCTTACAAATAAGTCTAGAGTCTTTGCTTCTTCATGCTCACTAGGTCCTATCATCATGATATAATCAATATAAAGGACCAGTGTGATGTCTCATAAGAGGGAGAGATGATCAAGGTCCCTGCAGACAATATTATGACATTGGGTTGGAGAGTTGATATGCCCATGAGGCAGGACAGTGAAGCTATACTGGTGGCCTTGCCAGCTGAAAGCAACTGTTTCTGGTGGTTCTTACTAATGACAATTGCGAAAAAAGCATTTGCCAGATCAATAGCTGCAAACCAGGTACCAGGGAAAGTGTTGATTTGCTCAAGCAATGATAACACATCCGGCACAACAGATGCAATTGGAGTCACCACCTAGTTAAGTTTACGATAAACTATGGTCATCCTCCAAGATCCATCAGTTTTCTGCACAGGCCAAATAGGAGAGTTGAATGGGCATGTGGTGGGAATTACCACCCCTGCAACCTTCAAATCCTTGATGATGACACTAATCTCTGTAATCCCTCCAGGAATTCAGTATTGCATTTGATTTACTATTTTGCTAGGTAGGGGCAGTTCTAATGGCTCCCCTTGGCCCTTCCAACCATAATAGCCCTCACTCCACAAGTTAGGGATCCAATGTGAGGATTCTGCCATTTACGAGTATGTGTATTCCAATTATGCTTTCTAGAACTGGGGAAATGACCACAGAATGGGTTCAGGGACCCACTGGACCCACTGGGAGATGGACCTGAGTTAAACTCCATCAATCACCTGACCTCCATAAGTCCCGACTCTGACTGGTGGGCCACAGTGATGTTTTGGGTCTCCTGGAATTAATGCCACTTCTGAGCCAGAGTCCAATAATCCCCAAAATGTCTGATCATTTCCTTTTCCCCAATGCACAATTACTTTGGTAAAAGGCCGTAGGATTCCTTGGGGAAAGGTGGGAGGAAGATTAACAGTATAAATTTTTGGCAGTTTAACAGGATCCTTCCCCAAGGGACCTGGCCTTCTCTTCATTCAAGGGGCTCTGGGTCTGTAAACTGTCTCATCTGGGAATTGATTAAGGGGTCATGATTCTCTGCATTTGTAATTTGAGTTAGGGTTTTGCTCACTAGACCTATACCACTTCTGTTTATACAGATCCAGAAGAAATTTAGTAGACTGCCCATTTCTTTAACTTCTAGGTACTCCATGATCTATTAGCCCATGCCATAACTCCATGCCACTCAGACTGTTTTGAGTGTTGCTCTGAATCTGCCTTTAATTGTGGTAGCCAAGCCCACCTTTCCTTGGCAATTAACTGCGGATATTTGAATTTTATAGGACCAAGATCTAATCATCCCCATAATGTTTAAGAATTCCAATTCCATTACAGCCCTCCCTACAGTAATATCTGGACTGCAGAGAAGAGCAACCACAGAGCTCTTCAGATAAGATAGGTTTAGCCTTACAAATTATCCCTGACAGTCCTGGTTAAAGCTGCATCCTCTGGATATTCCTGCGATGGGTGGGCACATACATCTCAAATCATAAATTCATTCTAGCATTCCAATTTCTCTAAGCCTTTGAATTTCTCTTCTGTATACCAGTGAAAATTAGGCATCTCAGCTTCAGACATGCTAGGCCATCTTTTGATCCATGTTTCAGTCAGCCACCCAAACAAACTGTTAGAGCCCTTTCCAACCCCTCAGGTTACAGCATTGAATCCAGAATTTCTGCTTAGTGGGCCCATATCAATAAATACATCCTGATTCAACTTTATCTTCCTTCCAACATTATCCCATACCCTTAGTATCCATTCTCACACATATTCCCCTGATTTCTGTCTATATAAGTTGGAAAACTCATGCAGTTCTTTCAGAGTATAGCATACTTCCTCATGAGTCACACTTTATATTTCACTTTTGGGGGCTTGCTGTGATTTTAGGCTAGTAATAGGTCTTGAAGACAAAAGGGGTGGTGGGTGTGGGTAAGGAGAAGGATTAGAAATATCTTAGAAGCTACTGACCTCAGGGCATTCCTTTGAATTTTCTTCTGGTAAAACAGGATTAATCTCTTCAGACAGGGGTTGGAATGCAGATTCCTCAAGGCAGACTGGAGGTTGAGCAGTGCATGCTAGAGTTTGGTAGTTAACTGCCTCGGTGCTGGGAGTAGTTATAGACTTCTTGGCACAGAACAAAGGTTGGCCAGTGCAGGCTTCAGTTTGGCTGGTACCCACCTCAAGGCTGGATGGAGGTAGTTTTACTTTCAGTGTCTTAAAAACATCATACCAGTTACTACTTGCCTCCATGGTTTCTGATGAGATTTCAGCACTTAATCTTATTGAGGTTCCCTTGTATGTGATGCTTGGCTTTTCAATTGCTGCTTTACTCTGATATTTGTCATTGTGAATAGCAGGTGTCTCAGTGTTTATTCTGATTTATTGTTTGGGTGTGTTGTCCTTCTTGGATATTGATATTTATTCCTTTCATATATGTACAGATTCTTTCAGTCATTATTTCCTCAAAAATTCTTTTTGCCACTTTTCCACTCCAAACATGAAATGTTTGGGCATTTAGTGTTGTCATTCAATTCCCTGACATCATGTTCCATTTTATCCTTTCTTTTCTCTTTCTGTTCTTCTGTGTTTTCAAGTTCAGATGTTCTGTCACAAATATCACCAAATCTATCTTTGATCAAATCAAATCTGAAATTATGTGTCTCTATTGTATTTTTTAAGGATTTATTTATTTATTTATTTACTTTTATCCATTTTTACTGTCTGCCCCCCATTTTTGCTGTTTCTTTGTCCATTCACTGGGCAACTCTCTAAGTCCATTTTCTGCCCTCTCTTCTCATCCTTCTTCTCCTGTATTCACTGGGATTCGATCCTCAGAATCTCCGAAGTGGGAGAGAGGCATCCTACTGTCTGTGCCACCTTAGTTCCTGGTTTTTCAGTGCATCTCAACTTGACTCTCCCTTGTGTCACTCTCCTGTTACATCATCATCTTTCTCTGTTGCTCACATTGCCTGATGTGCAATGTGCAGCTCACCCATGTACTGGACCTGGTGGCTCACCCACTCGCAAGGCCTGGCGGTGCACCCGCACATGGGGCTTGGTGGCCCATGCACCTTCTATATTTTTCTTTTTTTTAAATTTTTACCAGAAAATCCCGGGGATCAAACCCAGGTCCCTTCACATGGGAGACAGATGCTCAACCACCCAAGCCACGTCTTTCCCTCTGCTGTATCTCTTAAGTTTGACCAAAGATACCCAAAGTTACAGTATTTTCCCATACAGGATGGTCATATAATAAATCAGGCTTAGTTTATCACTAGCATTCTAAAAACCAGACCTAGGGAGTAAAACAATGTCTGGGGACACATGCATGATTTCTAATATAGTGAATATTTAGCCTACCCTGATTATCACAAAATGAGGTCAGTGAGAATATTCGCATGCTAATGCATTTTTAATCTCATCCATTGCATCTTTCATTCCCATAAGCTCTGTTACTTTATTTTGCAGGCTTCCAAATTGTTCTTTATGATCAACCAATGTCTTCTTAATATCCTTTATCTTTTTAGTCATATTTTATTTAAATCTATGAATTGACTTAGGAAATTTTTGTGATTACAATTGATTAGTTGTCTTAAATACTGTTTCTCATCAGAATATTTGTTTGTTCTTTTAGCTGGGCCATCTCTTCCCGTTTCCTAGAATGCTTTGTAATTTTTTTATGATATCTAGGCATCTCAGTATGTTGGTGAATTTACTTTAACTGTTAACTTCTCTTTCACCTTGCTTTTTATATAGCTCTTCTTTACTTTTGGTTCAGCTTATTATAAATCTTTAAGTTGTTCTGCTTAAGTTATCCAAACTAGGCCAGGTACACACTAATGGGATGCAGATTTACTCCTGTGGGGTTCAGGTTAAGAGAGACATAAAATACGATTTTTTCCTTGCTGTTTTCTGACTGGGCAGCAGATGGCCCTCTTCAACTAACCTTCCAAGGAGGTTTTTCTTTCAACCTGAGACTGCTGGAGAATTTGGCCAGAAGAGCCAGATTCAAAGAGAGCTCTGCTGGCCAAATTCACTAAGGAGAAAGCACTGTTCACTCTCCAATGCACCCACCTTTTTCCTGAGGAGGAAGATATCTGTTCTCTCAGTCAGCTGCATTGAGTCATGGGTTTTATACAGGCTTAACATCTTGAGGGCGAGAGACAGAGCCGTTCTTGGCTGCCATGGGTACTGCTCACCTCAGGGTTGTTGTTTCAAGTTTTTTGTCTTTCTGTCCCTCACACTCTTTAGAGTTGTACAGCCCTTTCCTGGTCTGCAGAACCTCAAAGAAGGTTCCCTGGGGAGGTTTTGGCCCTTTTTAATGCTGTTTTGTGAGAGAGTTGAGCCCTGTCTGCCAATCTGATGCAATCTTCCCAGAATTTAATTACCTTCCTTGATTCATTAATTTCTGAAAAACAAAATATACAAGTGAATTAACTGTAGCTATTGGGCAATTTGATGTAATTATGAATTCCAAAAATATAACTGGATCATACTTGTAAACTGATCTGTTAATCTGGGCATGATTAAGTCATGATTAGAGCATTGACTGGGCCACATCACTAAGGCATTGAGCCCCACCCTTTGCAAGACAAAGGACAGAGGGAACAGTTTTGAGTAGCAGTTTTGATGTTGGAGTTTTGATTTTGGAGAGAAGGCCGCAGGAGAAAGGAAGCAAGCTGTTTGCCTGAGAGTATACAGCCGACCTTGTGGAGGAAACAGAGGAGCTAAGCCTGGAGAGAAACATAGGCCAGGGAAGAGAGGAACCCAAGAAGCCTGAACTCTGGCAAACATCGGCAGGTGTCTTGCTCCAACATGTGGCAATGGACTTTGGTGAGAGAAGAAACTTCATGCTTTATGGCCTGGTATCTGTGGACTTCTACCCCAAATAAATACCCTTTATAAAGACCAACCCATTTTTGGTATTTCACATTAGCACCCCTTTGGCTGAATAAAACATTAACTATGATTTTTTAAATTTGAACAATTTTATATTAACCCTGTACAATCCATCCAAATTGTACAATCAATGTATCTCAGTATAATCAGAGAGATGTGTCTTCATTTCCACAATTAATTTTAAAACATATTCATTGTTCCATAAATAAAATCCCATACCCTTTAAGCCCGGTTATTAACCCTAACCATTGGTATAGTACTTTTGCTACAAATGATGAAAAAAATATTATAATATTACTCTTAACTATAGCCATAGGTTTCATTAGTTGTAATGCCTTTTATTCTTCCAAGCAAAATATCAGCCTTTCTTTGGAGTACTAAGACTCAGGAGATGGAAAGGACTATGTTTATAATCCATCATCCATTTACCTCCCTTATCTACAAAATTTTCTTCAGTCTTCATGATCAAAGAATAATGGGCAAAAGAGCTTCAATTCCTACCATAAATGCCTCTGGCAATGAAGAGTTCTCATTAAGCCTGGCTAGTTATTCTACACAAACCTGCCTGCCCTTTCAAATTCTCCAAATTTTCTGGAAAGTAAACTTACTGGTAGTCAATTTAATATATTTATCTGAAGGAATCTTCAATAACCAACTGATCATCAGTGTTGCCTTCAAATATCTGAAGGGATGCACAATATAAGAAGCAGCAACATTTCTGAGGGAATCCCTGATGATGTTCTGGAACTAGGTATGTGAAAACAGTGCTGCAGATGAAGAAAGATGAGAAAGAAACAAGAGATATATGGGGTCAGGGGACCCTCCATCCAAAGGAAAGAGATTGCCACTGCGTAAAACATTGTGGCTTTTATTTAGCTTTAGAACAAAGAAAATATATGTGTGCGTGTGCAAAGGCAATAGATACATGACGGGTTCCACGTTACTAAAGTCAGCAAGTTTTTAGGGTTAATGGTTCAGTTCTCTTTACATTCCTGCACGTAACAGACCTTGTTAATCATTATCTGACATATACTAAATACACTCCTTGAAGCATAGAATGCTTCTCCACCAGGCTCCTACCAGAACTTATCTTAGTGTCTTGAGATTAGAGATGCCTGTCCGATACATACCAAGGTGGCCTGCTTTCTGTAGTAGTCACGGCCTTTAATTGAACTCCTTCAAATCCCCCCTGAGATGGCTCCCTCACCCGTTTTTTCATTGTTTTTGCTCATTGTTTGTTTGTGTTCATTGTCTGCCCATTGTTTGTATTTGCTCATTTTCTGCTCTTGTCTGTTTTTCTATATGAAGCACAAGGAACCAAACCTGGCACCTCCCCTGTGGGAAGCAGAAGCTCAACTGCTTGAGCCACATCCACTTTCTGCTCATTTGATTTTGCTCATTGTCTGCCCACTGTTTTGCTCATTGTCTTGCTTGTTGTTTTTGATCAGTGTCTCCCCATTGTTTTTGCTTATTGTCTGCTGGTTTTTGCTTGATGTCTGCTTATCATCTACTCTGTTTTTCTTCTTTAGGAGGCACCGGAACTGAACCCAGGACCTCCCATGTGGGAGGTGGGTGATCAACTGTTTAAGCCACATCCACTCCCTTAAAGGGAATTTTGAAGAGCAAATATTCTAAGTTTTGATGATGTCCAATTTATCAGTTTTTCCTGTTGTGATTAGGGCTTTTTATGTTTTCAGAAGTAACTTTCACTATTTCAAGAGAACAAAGCTGTTCTACTGTATTTTTGGCAAAAGAGAAATTAAATAAGACAAATAAATTTGGAGATGTGCAATAAATATTAGCTTACATTCACTGCAATACAGATAATGACATATTTAGAAGCATAAAACAGCACTCATTTATTATGTGGACATCAGTAGCCTTGCATGGTGGTGTCAAGATCAGGTTCAGCATTTCAAATCCTGAAATAAGGGGTTGACTGAGCACCAATTCCCTGTAGCTTTCAAGATCTTCTTCCAGAATCCCTCTGAGCATTGGTAGAATTAATTTTCTCTTGGTTGTAGGACTGAAGCCCAATTTATCTTTCTGGCTGTTGGCTGAGGATGACTCTCATACCCTAGGGGCTCCAGTGAGTTTATAACCACATGAATCAGGCACAACTTGATGTCTTAGTGCTTCAAAGCCAACAGCAGATGTACTTATGCTCACAAACTGCTCCTTCAGCAGGTGCCGAAGCTCTTTCAATGGCTCATCTAGGAAGTGAAGTCCACCCAATGTAATCCTCCTTTTGATTAACTAATAGCTATGAGTTTGAGAACATAATTCCATGAGCAAATTCCTTTCATCTTTTCTGTATAACTTAATCCAAACATGAAAGTACAGTCCGTCATATTCACTATCATATTCATACCCAAGTGAAGGGTGCATACAAGGGACAGAAATTTCAAAGCCTTTTCTGCATTTTGTCTGTAAAACCATGTTAATTCTTTGGAAGTTTCAATACTATTAAAAATCAATTATTTCTAAGATAATCCACAAGTGTAGTGAAATTCAATTAAAAACTCTTGTAGTTATTCTTCAGTAGATATTGGTAAGCCATTTCTAATATTTATAAGAAGTGAGTAGAAACTAAAATATAAACAAAACAGTTGTGAAAGAAGGCAAAGTTGGAATTCTCACACTACTTGATTTCCAGGCTTACTGCAAAACTACACTAATCAAAGGATCATCATATTCATGTAAAGTAAGATATACATCAATGTGACAGAATGCAGAATCCATAAATAGACCAATACATATAGGTGTAATAATTGTTCAACAAAGAAACCAAGGCAATTGGAAAGAAATTATTTTCAACAAGTGGTTCTGGAACTAAATATTTGTTCAGGAATATAAATACAACTTGACAGGTGAATCGCCCAACCTCAAAAATCAATAAAAGTAAATAAAAGATGGAAAGTAAGAGTGATATTCTGAAATCTTGTGTGCTTAATGTTGTCGCAATCTTCTTACCTTTTTTTGTCACAGGCAAGCCATTCCTCACAAACCCATCTGTTTTGGAGGCATCTGACCTTAACTACTTTTCAGGCCAGTTTGCTATTCCATGTCCTCAGCAATCTGTTGTTCAAGAAAAATTGTAATTTTTTTTAGATTATCTGGCATTTTCTTGTTAGTGTTAATAAGCTTTCCAGTTTTCAACATTCTAAGCATTAACTGGGTTCTGTACATTATTTTTATTTTTTGTATTAATTTTTCTAATTTTTTTAAAATATATTTTTTAATTTTTTAAAAAAGATACTTAGATTACATAAACGTTATACAAAAAATGTAGGGATTCCCATATGCCCCAATCCCCACACCTCCCATACCCTCCCACATAAACATCCTTCATTAGTGTGGCACATTCATTGCAATTGATAAACACATCCTGGGGCTTTGCCATTAAGCAAGGAACACAATTCATGTTGTAGTCTGTACTGTCTCCCACACAGTTCTGCGTATTATGTGTTGATATAAAATGGCCTATATCTGTCATTGCAGTGTCATTCAGGAAGATTCCCAAGTCCTGAAAAACCCCTGTATTACAACTCTTCTTCCCTTTCCCTGCCCCCAGAACCTCCAGTGGCCACTGGCTCCACATCAATGTTGTAATTTCTTCCATTGCTACTGGTTTCTCTTCAGACTAGATAAATCTTTTGCCTTTTACTGTAACCTACTTTTAAAAGGCATAACAAAACAAACAAAATAAAACTGAGTTTATGTATGTGTTTCTGTGTGTAGTTGTGTATATATGTGCCTCTCTGTGTGCATATGTATGAATTTCAAAGAATAT
>JAQZBX010099577.1:0-11463 GCA_029593785.1 Cabassous unicinctus
CTTATTCAATAAGGTTAAGTATTGATTTATTTAGCTTTTGAATCAAGTCTGTAATAGGATTAAATCAGCTTAACTCATTGCCAACAGTTTTCTAAATATCATCTAAAGCTGATTTTCCTCTTGCTATGAACCTATGATGATTGATATATTTGAAAGTCTGAAGATGTTAAAGATATATTCATGGGATCATGAAAATTTGGAGCATGAAAGAATTCTTCCCATTTTTCCAGAACAGGGTCCATGGAAGCATGGTAACTTGACCAAGGTTATGCCTTTGGACTCAAAGGTGTGAATGGAATCTGTTCCTGTCCAGTGGTCAAGTTCTCTGTGAGTCAGAAAGAAGACAGATTTCCTCACTGAAAAGTGAGACGTGCCCTTTACAGCAGTGCTATTCAATCAAAATACAAGTCACCTAAGTAACTTTAGGTTTTTCTATAGTCACATTAAAAATAGTACAAAGAAGTGAAATTAATTTTAATAATATATTCTATTTAACTGAATATATCCAAAATATTATCATTTCAACATAGGATCAATACAAAAATTTTATGAATGAGATATCATTTATTTTGTACTAAGTCTTCGAACCTTAGGGATTTCTTCCTTTTATGGCACATCTCAATTTTTTTTTTCTCTAGTTGTCTGTCTGCTTTTTTCTATTTGGCACCAGGAACCGAACCTGGGACCTCCTATGGCACATCTCAATTTGACACTAAATTTTCACTGGACATATTTGATCTGTATTTAGATTTCATAAAGTTTGCAGGTCAAAAGCAAATTCCCGAAACCAAGTTATTCTGAACCTACTAAAAAATTTTCCAGTATCTGAATTGAGTATCTGTTTTTAAACTAAAGTTAATTAAAATGAAATGAAACTGAAAATTCAGCTCCTCAGGTCCACCAGCCATACAAGCACATTTCAGGCCCTGGGTCACGTGTGCCTAGTGGCCAGCACAATGGACAGAGCAGCTCAAAGCTCTTCTAGCCCTAAAATTACAAGTCCTGGAAAGTCTTGCTGCCGTCTCCTACATAACATGAAGATGATGGCAGAGGGAGGCGGCCTGCCTGGAGAAATGACATTTTTAACAAACTCTCAGACGATGTCAAAGCTGATGATCTGGGGGCCGTACTTCGAGAAACACTGAACTTGCTTGGTGTTCAAAGTATGCCCAAATGCCTCTGCACTCTGGTCAGCGTGATCAGGCTTGATCTGCAGGCTGTTAGTGAGACAAGCTCAGAATGACCTTATTCTTACGCAATGTCCTCCTTGGAAGCAAAGCTTGGCTCTGCAAGAGAGCCCTTCCAAACAGGTATATTAAGAGGGTGGGAGTTGGGAAAGGAAGTGGGAACACATTCCAGGAGGGGAGAGCATCACACCAGCCCACACATCTTGAGGGTCTTTGGCACAGATGCTCCAACTCAAAGACGCTGACTCCCATTTGTCCTCCAGGCCTGGCTTGACTCCCTGCAAAGCAATTAAACTCTCATTCCATTTTGAACCACTCTCTCTCTGGAGAAATTTTTTCTCCTTCTTGGAAGGTCCTAAAATGACACGACCATTTCTTTGGCCTGTCTACTTTGTTCTCAGGGTTTATAAGTTTATTTTTTCAATACCCACACTTTATTCTCACATTCAATTCAGTTTTGCAAGTTTTGACATGCTTCACACCACCATGTTGAAGACCCAAGGCCAACTGGGAAAGAATATTCATGAACTATGATATTTTATAAACACCTGGCATTTATATAAACAAAGGAACTGGGATTTTTAATAAGGTAACTGCTCTGTTTATTGTGTTTTCCCGTACATAGGAAATCTCATTGAAAGTATCTGGCACCCAGACAGTATTTTTGTAAACAGTGATTTTAGTCTATTGTGAATTCTAAATTAGACACAGCCAATGTGATATTGTAATATTTCATAATTTCCCCTGTTTATTTTCATTTAAGGAGAGGTATGTGGGAATACCACCTTTATGATGGGAAGTTGCCTTGAAGGACTGGGCTGTGGCAGCTATAACGCTGAGCTCAGAAGGGTGGTAGCTGAGCTCCTGGGGGTGGGCTTGCTCTTTACCCACCCCCAGGCTGCTGACCCTGGAGTCCCACAGGAGCCTTGGAGCATCCAGCAAAATGCTAATATTTCTCTTTTAAATAAAGACATTAATTTTCTGGGAGCCCTAATATAATGACTTCTACTCTTAAGTTTCCACGTAGAGGAGCTGGAAGAAAGGCCAAAAGGATTGTAGAAGAAAAGCTTTCTCACAAAATGTGATTTTCCGCTAGTCTCTATGCCTTATCACCAAGTCCCTCCTTCTCCCAGAATCACTGAAAATTCAGCTAAACACAGTATCTGCTAACCATGTCGTAGGATTTAGGCCTCTTATACAAGAAATCTTTATTTCAATAAGAATGTGATTAGTATCCATTTACTGAGGGTTACTATATGCCAGGAACTGGGCTCATCATTTAATATATTTTATGTAATCTATACAATGATCCTAAGGGCATTGTATTATTACCTGCATTTTACTTAACAGAAAATTTAAGGGGTGGAGAGTTTGAGTTGCACAAGAGCACCCAGAATTAATACCCACCACTCTCTCCCCAAAATCTGTGCTCTTGACCCTCATGAGGTACAGCCACATATTTCCTGTGAGGTCAGTATTATCAACACCTCCTCTTCATATTTGAGGAAACTGAGCTTCATGACGGTCATTCGTCTTGCCCAAGGTCACAAGCTCACAAGTAGCACAGCGAGGAATTGAACAAGAGTTAATGTTCCTCTACATCATCTTCATTTAACCATTATGACAGACTTCTACCCAAAAGAGAACGAAAATATTTTATAGAATTATAACTTCACATTTTTCTTGATTTTATTTATGGTAGCCTTAACAAAATCTCTGATTAAGTAAAAAAAAATTCTCTTCAATAAGTATAGCTCTAGAAGTTAGAAAGGCATACACATTAAATTCAGGCAGACCCAGATCCCAAATCCTGTCATCACCATCTACCAGCTGTGTGGAACTTGGACCAGTCGTTTCGCCATTGAACCTTAGTTTCCTCATCTATAAAGTGGGTGATTGTTAGGGTGGGGAATAGTGCAGAAAGAAGACCATCTGGCTGTATTTCTTGAGAGGATAAAATGAGATGCTGTCTGAGTCAGTGGAAGCTCAGAAAATGTTAACTTTTTCCTTCATAATTACATTTGGTTTCTCATTGCTTCCTCATCATCTTCTCATGCACTCCTTAATCACGGCTGGGGTTTCATAAATGGTTTTGTACCCTATTCTTTGAAACAGCTTCTTTTCCAAGTTCTGAAGCTCCCAGGAGATACACAATCCTGTAGCCATGCTCACACACCAAGACTCATCCATATGAGGCATGTATTTCCTCTCCAGGACCTCGTGCATGGTGAGTTCATTTCAACATCTTCTCAATCCCATGTTACTAACCAGGATAGAATCAATAATATCCACGTGTGATGGGAGACCACGAATCTATATACCTGTTTAAATCAGGCAAGCACCTATCCTATTGGCTCTTTCATTAAACTTCTGGGAAACCATTTTCCACACCTGGAAATATAAACTGGAAATCTCATCATGAAAGATTTTCTCGATAAATTCCAGGCTTCACTGTACTGTGATTCTCAGGAAATTTTGACCATGCTTTGTTATGCCCTGGACTAGAGTCAAAAGCATCTCTAAATGAAAAATCCTTTTCAGAAGGGCTATAATGTGGGGTCATTCATTTCTATTGCCATTGGTTCCTTTTCATTCTGTTCAGCCTCTTTACACATAGAATTTTTTAAAAATTCTATCTTTAATTGACTTAAGCCAATTTGATTGACTACAGGAAGGGAAAAGAAAGTGTTTTAAGAAATAAGAAGTTATAGTTATAGGAGATGAAAAAGAAGAAGTGGCCTGGAAATTATACTTTTATTTTTTATGGGAGGGACTTAATAAGTTTTCCAGGCTCTTGAGTTTAATTAAGGTCAAAGGAACATCTCAAAGGCAAGTGAAAAAAACAGAGTAGGCAAGATATCTGAGTGGCTGGGATAACAGTGTATGGAGAATGTTACACGGAAAGACAAAACCAAAAATGAGGAAAGGAAAGCAGAGGGGATTGAAGGGGAGGGGAGGGAGAGAGAAAGAAAAAGAGAAGAAAGGGGAGAGCAGGGAGAAGGGAGGGAACTCTGGATTTGCTAAACCCAGCAAGATGAAATGAACTCATATTCCACCAGCTCTTTCCAAAGGCACTGGTACTCCCCTTAATTTCCAAATGTGTCACTAAAGCTAGAGCTGTTATCTGTCTCTTCTAAGGACACACACTGGCAAACTGCAGAGCAAAGACTAAATCATTTCTGATTCCAAAGACCATGCTCTTTCGAATCTACCCCACTGCCTTTGCTTACCACTTATGGATTTCAGTTGTTGGGGGTGGTGGGGGAATGATTGAAAAGAACTTTATTGCTATTTCTCCCTATCGCACAAGCCAAGCTCATTGTAACAAATCGAGTAATACATGAGTTGGTGGAAATATTAATAATAAAGCGCAGATGGTTTGTGCTCTTACTTTGTGCCAGGTTCTGGGCCACATGCCTTGTAGTCATCATCTCATTTCATCTTTACAACCCCATGGAATAGGTGCAATCATTTGGGCCCTCCTTTTATATACGAGGTCACTGAACCTCACCCATATTATACTTTTTAAAAATTTTCCTTTTACTTACCAGTGTTTGAAACCTCTCTTTCAAAACCCCTCAACTTCTCTCTCTGGAATGCTTTAGCCTCCAAACCTTTTATCCCTGATAAATTAACCATTATCACCAAACTAGTCTAAGCATTTTTGGTTGCTGTTTTATTTTTTAAGAGGGGAGGGGGGACCAACCAACAAACCAGATGTGGCCATCTCCAATTTCAGTTTTTAACGTACAATAAGTTGCAGATTTCTTTTAGTCCTCGGGGGTAAATCACAAACAAGAATTAGCACATCACCAGTCCAACTTCCTCTTCCCAGCATGTCTGTTTAAAGTTAAAGTGAACGACAGACTCAAATATCAAAGGCATATTGCTCCTAAATTAGCCAATCAGCTCCAAATACAGCTGGAAACAAGAGCAGGGGATAATGTTTTTCAATCAGTGGACAACCCTTTGAAAGTTTAATTATAAATGGTAACCGTTTATTTCAAGCTAAATGAATTTTGCCACTTCCATGTAGGCGATACACACTACATGTCACCCCAGCCTAATTTTTATCTCTTTGTGCCTGCAACAGGGAGTGAACAAATTATATAGAACCCCATTCTCTAATTTCTTTTCTGTTATTGTATTATTCTTTTAAGGGAATGGCAAATGTTTGCTATATAATTGTTTGAAGAAATCAATTTTCCAAGCAACTCTTTCAGAAAGAAACCAGTATGGGTTGACCTGACAAGACAGATTAGATTCAGTACCCGTAGAATTGGCAATCCTGTCATCCATCAAGGGAAGGAAGGAGCAGGCAGTTTGCGATTGGTCTCAGGTGTCAGGTCTGGGGAGAAACAAGTTTATCTCTTCCCGTCAAGAAGACGGTGACCTCCATCTCCATGGTTCAGGCTCTGGAGATCACTGCAGTAAATTACTTGCAATGCAAGCCTGCAGAAGCTTCTGCTTGGGTGCAATGTGATCTTCCTCACTCATTTGATCCCCTATCCCGAACTTACACGTCACTTCCCCTCAGCTAGGAAGATATAGTGGACAGGGATGGATATGTCCACCCAGAGCATCATCGCCCTTCTTTTAGGAAGCTGCTCTTCCTCCCTCACTCCATGCATGTGGTCCTCCCCTATCTGTACAGGATGAGGTACCATGATTGGCACAGCCTGGTGAAGTTCCAACTGGAATCCAAGGTTTGGCATGTCAATGAATCCCAGGATTCCCATGCACTTTGGGAATCAAGGCTGGGATGGGAAATCTGGTCTAGAGCTAGTGATAAAATCAAGCTCAGGCTTTGAGGACAGACAGACACATCACTTAACTAGTTGAGTGACCAGGTACAAACCATTTAAACACTCTGTGCCTCAATTTTCCTCTATGAAAGTGGGGACAATATCTGTCCTGTAAGATTGTTGAAAAGATTATAGATACTGCTTATAAAGTTCTGAAAATATCATAGTTACTAAAAAATGATAAATGCAGATGTAGCTATGTACAAAATTAGCAAGCCTTACCAGCCTGAGAGGATCAAATGGAGTCATATTTGTGTTTAATTTCCAAATTACCATGATTCTAACTCAAAGTAGTGTGACCTATGGGTCTCAGCCATGCTCCTCCAAAGTACTCTGAATTTTTTTCTAGGTGTCCCTAATTGCTGCCTCCCATTTTGTTCACAAAATGGTCTGACTGAGACTGTTTCCAGGTGGTAGCCTCCATAAAGCTGTGTCTGCCATATTTTCCTCTCCTTCATTGCCGTTGCTGACTGTGCCCCTCACAAGGTCACCACAGTCCAGCCGAGAGATACTACCCCCTTCTGTCTTCATTGCCTATGGAGACCCAGTGGTGCTGGCTTCTGGTGTCAGTGAGAAGAATGGACTCTCCCTAGCTCCTTGCTACCTGGACCTCCAGTTCATTCTTATTTCCTAAAAAGCTACTCTAAAAACTCCAAAAAATCATCAACATTCAAAAAAAAAACCCATATCCATTAATCTCTTCTTCTAGAAAACACAATCTGCCAAACGTGAATTACCATTTCCAGCTCTCAAGACAGAAAATTTCTTGGAACTGATGGACACTTCTCTCACTCCAGACCCACCAACACTCTCACTGCGTCTCTACAGTTTCAGAAACCTGAAGGCTCACCTCAGCCAGGTAAAACATGGTAATTAGCCGAATCTTCATTCATCAAAGCAAAGCTGAGGTGTAGACTCCACCCACACTGGTGACCAAATGCTTGGCGGACAGAGAGATAGATAACATGTGGGCTGCTGAGTTCAAGGGGCCTCCAAGGAAGGCTGATTTGTTGGAGAGCATTTAAATCAGCTTCTTCCCCGGACCCCTTCTTACATATGGCAAGTGATATATAGGTTTTTCTAACAATAAAGACAAATTATAATGATAACAAGGTCAAGGTATGCCATTTATTGTAGTTATATCTCAGTTTGGCTTTGAAAGAAAATACAAATATTGGTTCAATAAATAAGATAATTTGCGTATTTTGAATCATCAATAGGTATCCCATAAGTATTTAAAAAATACCAACAACTTATTCTTTATAACTGAATATCAAACTTTAGACAAATTTAGTGATTAAACCTTTTAATAATGGAGCAGAATCAAAAGATAGATGCTTTGGGGAAACCATTAATTTTTACAAGCAAAATATTGATTATAAATAGCAAGATATGAATATGTCAAAACTCTTTTGGATTGATCTTCTCAGCCCTTCAAAGCTAATTTTAGTTTAATATATCTAAAATCTTCATGCTTTGGTTAAGGAAATCTGCCCACCAGACCTCATAGTTAACTGTTATTAGGTCAGAGGTCCTGTGTGATCATATAAGTAAAAGGCAGGAAACTCAGGGAAGCTGGCAACCCATAAATGGCCAATCGCCCAGGGGCGAGATTTCAATAAAAACCCTGTATAAAATAGGTCTCACATTTATAACATAGCAAAACGAGTTTGAAACAATCAAGAAGCGGTATAAGGTGCATGGCTCTGTGGCAGGACTACCTACAGTAGGAGGGCAGGTTAGGGACTCAAGGAAGAAGCTGCACATTTTATGCAGCCTATGTTTTCTAGCCACAATTGGCTGTTTCTGTAGATGTTCTTAAAAGTTCTCCACTCTAACAGTGAGTCCCAGACACCAATGTTTAATCAAACCACAGTTTTAGATAGTTTTACTATTCTTATATTTATCTTTAATTTTACTGGTCTTTCATTTCCTTGGGTTTTTTTGTTTTTGTTTTTCTTTTTAAAATATAGTATTTTTCTCTATTTCATATATTTTATCTCTGGAGGATAGTAATACTGTATCACCATTTCAAATTGATGAAATTAGATTGTGTCTGATGCCCTTAGTTCCCTTCATTTACCTGGGTAAGATAGTCATAGTGGAGAAGTGGTCTCACATGGAATGACCCCAGTGCTGAACGACTAAGGAAATAAGGCTCTAAGAACCGAATCCGGAAGTATAATAATGCCGAATGGGCAGGAAAGGGGTGAGGGTGCTCAGTTCTTTCCCAAAAGCTCTTGGGAGGAAAACACAGCAAATTTGGACAAGACCAGATGTCTTAAAAATTCATTCAGGCAAATTATTTAATAAAACTAATTTAGTTAAGCAAAACAAAAAAAAAACTTAGTTAAATTCTACTTTGATCTGAATGACTGATGTTTCTTTTGTTGTTGTTTTTAACTTTTTATTTTGGGAAAATTATAGATTCACATACAGTTATAAAAAATAATACAGAGAGATCCTATCCCCCTTACTCAGTTTACCCAAATTTCAACATCTTGCAAAAACAGTACAACATCATCATCAGGATATTAACGATGATGCACGCAAAATGCAGACCATTCCCACGTTCCCTCATGTTGCCCTTTCCCAGCCATACCTACTTCTTTATGCCCCCTTTCCTGACTATAACCCCTGGCAGCCATACTGCTCTCCATTTCTATAACTGTGTTATTTTAAGAATGTTACACTAATGGAATCATACAGCATATTATGTAATCTTTAGAGATTGGCTCCTTTTCACTCAGCCTAATCCTTGGAGATTCATCCAAGTTGTTGTGTGTATCAATATTCCATTCCTTTTCATTGCTGAATACTAAACCAGTATTCATGTGGTATGGATGTACCACAGTTTGTTTAATCCCCTGAAGGAAAACTAGGTTATTTCTAATTTTTGGCTATTATGAATAAAGCTGCTATTAACATTCATATACAGACTGTTGCATGAACATTAGTTTTGATTTATTTGGATTAAAAACCCAGGAGTGCAGTTGCTGATCATATGCTAGTTGCACATGTAGTTTTTTAAGAAACCAATAAACTGTTTTCCAGAGTGACTCTACCATTTTACATTCCCACCAGCAATATATGAATAATCCAGTTTCTCCAAAACTTCACTAGCATTTTACGTTGTCACTGTTTTTCATTTTACTAATTCTGATAGATGTGTGTGGCATTTCATTGTGGTATTAATTTGTATTTCCCTGATGGCTAATGATGTTGTACATCTTTCTAGACAAGCATATCATCTGTTAATAGGAACAGTTTTATTTCTTCCATTCTTATCTGTATGCTTCTTATTTCCTTTTCTTTCTTTTTTGCATTAGCTCTAACTCCCAGAAATACATTGAGTAAGAAGTGAGAGTAGACATCCTAGCTTTGTTCACAGACTTAGAGGAAAAGCATTCGGACTTTCATCATTAAGTGTAATGTTAGCTATAGGTTTTTTGCAAATGCTTTTATCAAGTTCAAGAAGTTCCTCTCTATTCCTATTTTTCCTGAAAGTTTTTTTTTTCAAGTCAAATATGGGTGTGAGACTTTGTCAAATGCTTTTTCTGCATCAATTGATATGATCATATGCTTTTTTTCTTTAATCTGTTAATGTGGTGGATTATATTGATTTATTTTTTTAATATGGAACCAGTCTTGCATTCCTAGAAAATCACCCATTATATCACAGTGCATAATTTAAGAAAATAAACTGATGAGTTCCATTTGATAATATTTTAAGTATATTTACACCTATAATCATGAGTAATATTGGTCTATCTTCTTTCATTTTAAAGATTTATTTATTTATTTATTTATTTATTCCTCACCTCCCTTCCCCCCCATTGTTTTTGCACTCACTCTCTGCTCTCTGTGTCCATTCACTATGTGTTCTTCTGTGTCTGCTTGTCTTCTCTTTAGGCAGCACTGGGAACTGATCCTGGGAACTTCCAGAGTGGGAAATAGGCGTTCAATCTCTTGTGCCACCTCAGCTCTCTGGTCTGCTGCGTCTCTTACTGTCTCTCCTCTGTGCCTCTTTTTGTTGTGTAATCTTGCTGCGCCAACTCTCTGCTTGGGCCAGCACTCCGCGTGGGCCAGCTCACCACACGGGCCAGCTTGCCTTCACCAGGAGGTCCCAGGAATCAAACCCTGGACCTCCTATGTGGTAGACAGGAGCCCAATCGCTTGAGCCACATCCGCTTCCCTGTTTTCTTTTTTATACTGCATCTGTCTTGTTCTGATATCAGCTTAATACTCATTTGTCTTGTTCTGATATCAGCTTAATACTAGCTTTATAAAATGAATCAGGAAGGTCTCACTCCACTTCTATTTTCTAGAAAGATTATGTAGAATTAGTGTTAATTATTCTTTAATTTTTTGGCTGCATCCTCCAGTGAAATCATCTGGGTCCAGAAATTTCTTTGTGTGTGTGTGTGTGAGACTAATTAAAAATTCAGTTTCCTTAACAGTTAGAGAGGGATTTTTAAACGATCTATTTCATATTGGGTAAGTTGTAGTAGTTTGTGCTTTTTTGAGAAATTGGTCAATTTCATCTCAGTTTTCAAATTTTTGTGTGAAGAATCGTTCATAGTATTTCCTTATTCACCTTTTGATATCAACACTATCTGTAGTGATGTCCCATTTCATTTCTGATATTGGCAGTTTTTGTTTTCTTTCTTTTTTTCATTATCATTCTTACTAGAGGTTTGTCAATTTTGTTGATCTTTTCAAAGAACCAGCTCTTTGTTCCATTGGTTTTCTCTATTTTCCTACTTCCAATTTCATTGAGTCGATCTTTTATCAGTATAATTTCTTTTTCCTCCTTGATTTGGGCTGATTTTGCTCTTCTTTTTCTAGGTGCTTGAGGTAGGAGCTTAGATTATTGATTTGAAACTATATCCAACAGATGACAGAAATGTGTTAGAGAGAAAAAGAGAAGTAAAAAGTTATCATTGGAGATTTTAACGTACTGTTCTCAGAAACTGACAGACTAAATTCAACAAACAAACTAAAATATAGGAGATGTTGATAAAATAATTAGGAAGTTATGCAAATAAATTTATATAAAATTTTGCACCCAAACATAGAATATACATTTTTAAAATAAATACATCAGTCACAAAAACAGATCCTATACTAGGAACACAAAGGCAGCCTGAATAAATTCCTGAAGCTCGAAATCAGATCATGTTCTCGGACTGAAATGCTACAAAATTTAAAATTTACATAGTTGTGTTACCTTAGCAAAAACAAACAAACAACAAAACAACCCATGTGTCTGAAACCAACAAAAAAAGTTTAAAAATATACTACCAGGTAGAACTTGGGTATATAGAACATGAAGGGGAAATTACAAGATACTCACAGCTGAATAACAACAAAAGCAGTGTATGGCAGCATTTGTTGGCATAGATAACACAGTTCCTAGAGGCCATTTATAGTTTCGAATGTAATCCAAAAATTAAAAAAAAAAAAAGACC
>JAQZBX010099578.1:0-11458 GCA_029593785.1 Cabassous unicinctus
TAGATGAGGACTTGCAGTAAAGGATTTTTAAAGAAGTGATCTCAAAGAAGACTGGTAAGGAAATGGGGGAAGCAAGACAGGCAGGACAGCAGGAAGAAATCAAGAAACCACCTTTGTGATCAGACAAAGTGCTAGCCTAAGCCTGATCCTGAAGGGGATCTCTGGAGTATGAATAACACCTCAGAGTCTATCCCAAGTAGAGACAAAGGGGCTGAGCTTTCACAAGACTGCAGGAGGCAGTCTTTGGCTAAGGACCACCATGGGGGCATGTAAATATCCTTGCAACATTGACTCTTCATTTTTCCGCAAAATGTCACCCCTCTTCTGAAGAGAGGCAGAGGTATGGGCCACTGGAAGCAAAAGATCACAGAAGCTGGGGAAGGAGCACACAGAGATAGTAAAAGGATCCAGGGGGATCTGGGCAGAGTACTGCTAGTGTCTGATCAACAGGTAAGGAAACAGTATCCCAAAATAGTTATGTAAAAAGGTCAATGACACAAAGCTAATCGGTGATAGACTCTATATCTCCTGATTCATTATCCAGGATGTTCTGGTGTTCGTTTAAATCAAGTAACAGGTTATTCATAACCATTAGATATATTTCATGAATTATCTTTGATAATTCTAGTTAATTTAAATAAAACCAGATTTGTTAGCTTGCAACCTGGATTGCAATTCCTCCTTACGATAATAGTAGTATTCGAATTATTTTTGTGGACACTTCTGCTCCTAAAAATGTGTCAGCTCTGATTCCCTCTGATTTTTAAGAATTCACTTGAGCAGATCTTATCACCATTCTTTTAGTGCTTTTTTTTTCATTGAAAAAGTCTTTTATTGAGAATAATAAAAATTGCATGAATGTTTTAACAGATCAGTTTGCTAATACATAAATAGGACTTAAATTTATAGATATGTTCAAACTTTAATGTACTAATACATATAAAAATCGGTGCTGGCTCATTTATCCCCTTAAATTTACTCCAAAATGTAAAATATCTTCGCACATATTTGGCCCAGTCAAGACTGTTATGAATGAAACTTGATAAGTCTTTAGTATCTTGGAAAGGAAGACATAGTTTTCATATTTGGACTTATAATAGCATCATTTGATGAGGACCTAATTCATGTCCAGGTAGTTGCAGAGAATAATTAAAATCAGTAGTGATACAATCATTGTTTCAGCTTCTCTTAAAATCAGGGACTATTAAATATAATAAGTTCTTTCTTAATTAAATAAACAGGGCAAAAATAGGGGAAGGAATTGCAGAGGCAATTTGAAGGATACTTAGTAAGCTGTTGTCCTTTTCTCCCCTCATGAGCAGATTTTCATTGCTTATGCATGCAAAGAAAAAATAGGTATAAACCATGATATAGACTATTTCCTTTCTCTTTGTTTCTGAAATACAAAAGAAAATGACTCTGCTAGGAGGACAGACATCATACAACAAGTTGGTTATCACTCCACCAGGAGGGTAGAAGTTGGTTTGACAATTGCTAATATAATTTATTTTAATAGCATAAAAATAACGCAAGGAGTCTTTTCAAGTTTGCCTTGCTATATTTTTCCTGAGACTTATGCAAGCAGGAGAAATGAAATGTGGAAATGTAAAGATTATAGTTAACACCTGGCACTGTGCTTTTGCACAGTAGGCATTTAAGTATATTAAATCTGCAAATGTCTCCCTTTGAAAATAAAAATGCAAAGTCAATCCTTGATAATATACAATAAATATTATTTTCAGGTTGCTTTTTTCAATGATAATCTCCTTTGATATTTCTAACATTTTTTAACATAGTATTTTCCTGCCATCTCAAGCTTTCTGTCCAGGAGTGGACCTTAGAAACCCAAATAATTAACTGATGTCTTCTCATCCTAATTAGTTCATCAAATACATGAAGATAATGCTGTGATTCTAAAGAAGGGATCCCATTAGGAATGATTTTTACTTTCTTACCTCCTTTCCTCCCTCCTCCCTCCCTCCCTCCTTTCCATCTTTCCTTCCTTCCTTATTTCCATCCTTCGTTCTTTGTTTTGTTTTGTTTCCACTTTATTTTGGGCAGCAAGTTTGTCTATATTCTTTATGGAAATTAGGAATGAAAACTAGTCCTGTTAACCTTGTCAAGTTATCCCGACCTACTCTTCAGGGTTTAATTTGAAGTGAGTTGAATAACCAGGATTTTAGACACACAAACACATGAAGTACAAATTCCAAATCCATATACAGCTAATGTTTTTATTCATAAACATTTGATATATTTCATGTCAATGCTTTCCTGATTAGCATTAGTAATAGAGATTTGATTATATTTATATGTATTTTGTAGGTGGTGCCTTTCTTTAAGTAGCCTCTATTATAATGAAATTAAATGCTCTACATATATTACTTGGGAGGTAAGATATTATGCAAGTAGAAAATGAATATCTGGAATATAAAAAGACAAATAGTCTTTCATTTGGTATATACACTATTGATTAAGAAATGAATGCGAGCACTATTTTTGAACCAAATAAGGGGAAACTGTCTTTCCTATTAGAAACCTTATGGTGCTATCGGCTGAGAATTTTTGCCTTGCTTATATTCTAAAAACATTTTAGAGTCTTCCAATTTTAAGTAAGAAAATAGTCTCTAGGAACATTTATTCAGGATATTAACCTCTTTTATGGGTTGCCTATTTATTTGAGATAATTATATTCCGATTTTGTTAAAAATCTGAGTGGCTTCCCCAAGTGGAAATTTTTAAAAATACACATTTTGAGATATTATGCAGATAGAACACAGATAACCAAGGTCTGAAATTCATTTACACCAGTTCAGGTAAGTGTATCTAAATGAAATCTTCCGTCTTGTTTATATGGATCCACGCTATTGAGGCATCATCCTCTGGATATTGTTCTGCTTTGTTCCATCAAACAGCAACAGCAAAACAACCACACACACACCCAAAGGAACAAAAAAAATTTTCCCAAATTTTGAAAGCACCTTCAAGGGAGGTAGTTGAATAAGAAAGGGCAGAATAAAACAATGATTATAAAAAGAAAAACTGATTAACAGAGAGGTTAGGAAAGTGGTAAGAGCTGCAAATGAGTTTTTCTATTGAGCTGTGCTATATAGTAATAGCAAAAAAATTAATGGAAATATTGTTTCATTTATAATAAATGCAGACCCTCCCCTAAACCCACAGCCATTGCACACCCCCAATTGAGAAAAGATACAAGACAACAGTATTTTCATCTTTCTATTAAAATTACCTTATATTTATAGTCACTGATGATTCTAGACAAACCTGTCTCCATTTTCATAGAAGAGTTATTTTGTTCTTGATTTAATTTTATATTGCTTTAATTTCACATTTTATGGCTTAAAGCACTTCAGCTAATAGGTTATTTCAACTGCATATGTTCATTTTACACTTAAGTGTGTGTACTGAGATTCACAAAGCTATATAGCTTTCAGAGACAATTTTTGCATTACCTAAAAATCATTCCATGTTGTGATAATGATTGTAATTATCACTCATCACCTAATAATATGGAGTTCTTTTGCAGTTCCATTCACCTTGAAATTCTAAATCCCATTGATTGACTGCTGAAGTCTGTCATCACACAGCCATTAACACTTGAAGAAATTTCTGCAAGGATTCCCCAGAACTATTTTAACCTTTTGTTTGGTGATGGAGCTTTCACTTAGCTTTTATTCTAATAAAGGAAAAGCCCAACAACCTCTTGAGGAAGAGTGGCTGTAGGGGCAAAGTACCAGGATTTAGGGATTTCTACTCTCACATAATGAACTCAAAAATGTAGTCTTGGAAATGAGTATACAAATCCCAGCAAGAGGAATCTTTGAAAGACTTCAGGTCTGAGATGTACTGCAGAGTACACTGTTATTTTGTAAAGGAACTAGAGGAGCAGTGCCTGAGAAGAGATAACAAGTGAGAGCTTTTGGGTGAATGAGGAGAAAAATCAAGAAGGAAATAAAGAAAAAAAGTAACATTTCTTTGCATATCTACTATACTTCAAGTGATATATGTAAACATTTTTTTATAAAGTCCCATCTTTACAACAATCCTTTGAGGTAGTTAATATACATGTTCAAACGAGGAACTAATTAAGTAAAAGCTAGCAAGTGCCAGAACTAGGACTGATTTTAATTCAGAGCATGTTCCCACAGGTCATGCTGGTTGTCAATGATGAAGGATGTATATCTTAAACCCTTGTCATGACTTACTGATACACAAAAGGCGCAGGGTAAATGTTAGAGAATCTTCTTCTTCCTACCTCCACCAATATTTTTTAATTTACTTTTTTGTATTCAGGCTTGATGACCTGGTCTCCCAGGCTTGGTTTCATCTTATCAATAGGAAAGATATATACTGCAATTTTCAATGATTTCAAAAGAATAGAAAAAAAGCTGAGTTATGAAATTTTGAAGATGCAATATGCTCTTTACCTCAGTTTAAATAGAGTGAGAAAACAGGCATATAAAATATATACCACAAAGTATGATGTTTGGATTCATGCATCACTATGAGTGCATGAAAAGTCTCCTACTTGGAACAGATTATTCTGAAATGTGACTATGCAACCTAGAGGGTTTTGATCTCAGATGAAGCATGCTGATTAAACCAAAGTCCCCTCCTCCCACTTGCAATAATAATAATAATTACAGGAGAATCAGTGAGGTTTAAGGAACAGTTGCTCCAGTAGATGCAGAAATCGGCATATTATTACACAAAAATTTCTCTTGGCTTCTTATGCTCATTCTTTAATTGCTCAAGTCACGTCTCCATGAGTTTCAAAGCAAAATTATGAAAAACGAAAATAGATGATGTGAACTGTAAATTTGTTAAAAATAACAAAAATATCAACAACAACAACAAATCTATCCATGTAATTAGAAGCATGTGGCTACAGAGTGGAGAAAAATAAGTAGCTATACTCTTAAAGGAAATATGAGATCATGATTTGTTTCTCTTTCTAGCCAAATCAAATATTAGTTGGACAGATTCACACATGTTAGGCTATTGGTATTGAAATGAGTATTGCAATTATCATTTCCTCCAATCTCTAATCAGAAATCCAATCTGTTCTTTCTGAAAAAGCTCCTGGCTTAAAAATTTTACTCTGCAAAACTGTTTTACACCCACATTGTTTTCTTTAATAGCTCCATCCTCTTAGCTGCTAAAGTTTTATGTGTATTTATGTAAGGCATGGAGTGCATTATGCATTATGCATCATGCTGTTAGCTTGAGGGGAACAGGGGCACTGCTCCACAAATGCAAGGGCATCTATTGAAAGTTTATGGATGATTTTGCATCTTTCCTCCAAATTAGTTATGATTTTTCAAGCTGAAGGAAATAGATCCTCATGTGAGAAGAAAAAACATTGTGTAAGGGAGAGAAAAGTAAAAATGTTTCCTCAGGCCTTCTGTTGCTAAATATATCACCATTTATTTTATCTTGAATATCAGATTTTATTGCAGTCAGAGTCCAAGTATTGTTCATTCGTGCCCACTGATAAACCTCATAAAGTGCACCATTCCCAATCTCCCCACCTCTCAGGCAAAGGTTATCATCACCTTTTCTGCAAAACTCTCCTACCTGATACCCTATTTCTCCCATTGTCCCCACAGTATATCCTAAGCAGAGCTGCAGGAAAGACCCTGTTAACTGCAAATCAGATCAGGTGACATTTGCTCAGAGCCTTCTTTGGCTCCCAGCCCCACTCAGAATAGAATCCCAAACCTTCCAAAGGCCTACAAGGCTCTCCACCATCCGCCCTCCTCCTCCCCCTCCTCCTGTTATGCGTCTCCTCACTCACACTGGTCTCTGTGGTTTCTAGAATTAACGCTAGGCACACTCCTGCCGAGGGCCTTTGCACTGGCTATTCTCTCTTCTGGCAAAGCTATTAAAATTGCAGCTCTACCTTTACACTTACGCTTTCATTCCCCCATATTCTGTTCTCATTTTTTCTGCTTATTTTTCAATTTATTTATTGTTTACCATCTGTCTCCCCCAGCTACAATGTAAGGCCCACAAGATAGAATTTTGTCTTTTGATTTTGTTAGCTGATATCTCCAGTAACAAGAATTCTGCCCACCACACCTGAGGCACACAAAATACGTGCTGAATCAAGTTGTTGAATCTCTGATGCCTTCCCCACCAACCCATCAGCCTGCACCACACTCCCCTGTGCACCCAAGCTTTTGCCAAATACTCAACCTCACAGATTATAAAAAAAAGTCCCTTTAATCCTTATTGCATGCTACATTACCGATTAATTGTAACTATTAATTTAATGACCACAGTAGTAGATATTGCAAGCAACATATTTAACTTTTTCTTCAAATGAGCAACAGGTCATTTGAGTGAGTAAATCAGGTAAAATATCCCAAATTTATATCTCTACCCATTGCATTGCTTCTGATAAAGACCATAGATTAACAATCCTTTCAAATTTTAGAGCCCATTATCAACTGAAGCCAAGGAACAGTGGCTTTGAAAAACATGAATCAAATAGAATAGTGTTGGCATGATATGCCCTACCCTATATTTAAGCTTTCTGTTAATAGTAATAACACCTGACATTTCTTTGATTCTGAAAGAATCGTGGCACTGTCATCTTGTCCTGCATCTGGCAGCAGCCTTTCTTCACTGTCATCAATTTTCAGAGATGTGTCTGTTTGGGAACACTTCATGACAGGTTTGTATCCTTTTGCTTCCTCTGGCACATCAGTTTTACTTCCATATATTGCTGGTTACCTAATTTCCATTTTGTAAATATATTGGGAATGTTGTGGTTGGTACAATGTGTAGAATATCAAATTCTAACTCATTGCTCATTTGGGACCTAAGAGTATTAAAAGAAATAATAGTGGGACTTTCCAGAATCTTTCTTAAATGTCCTGGCAATGTGTTACTAGATCCATTCACCCTCCATGTCACATATACTCAAGATAGGAATTCACATTAAGAAATATAAATCTCAGTTTTTACCAGCCTATAATTTCTGTACTTTGCTCCCTCAAAAAAGAACATTCTGTATACTCCTTAGAAAAAAGGAAGCCATTCTTAGTCTGCTTCTGACTGGTATCAGACTCACAGGCAGGATATATTGTCTTGTAAACTTCTCAAGCAAATAATAAGGCATTGTTGGAGAGCTAACTAGATTCTGTCAAGGTTCTTTTTAGTTGTCAACTTGGCATTCTCATACCTTGCATGCTTTCTACTTATCCAAAGATTTTCCCACATATCATCTTTATAACAGCCCTATAAAAAGATAGGATGCATTTTATGCCCCAAATGTAACATGAAAAGAAACTAAGACACAAAAAGATCAAATAATTTTCATAAAGTCAAACATTGAGGTAATAGGACGTTAGGGAAACAACTTAGTTTTTTATTATTTTATTTTATTATTTTGTTTTGTTTTATTATATTAGTCTATAGATCATCCAGTATACATGCAGTCACTCCTATGATAACAAAGGAATTAAATGAGAAATCCAAAATACTCTCTATGCCTCCATCTGTATTTATTTAATCTCATCTCTTACACACTATTACACTATTACTTCAGGTTGTCTCCAGGAGATTTTCACTTGGGCCCCCAAAAAATCCATACCCACCCAGCACAGGGCTCTTCTGCCAACCTATAGCTGGTCGCCCATGGCCTCTGAGCAGGCAGTGTCCCCACCAGAGGCAGGCTCAGCTGAGTCTTCTCTGGGAGGTTCCCTGTCCTGCTGAGACTGCCCTCACTCAAAGCTGGATCAAATCACGCTACTGCCCTTCAGTCCTAATGGGCCAGGTTCTCTGCAAAAGTGGGGAGAATGGCCCCTTCTCCACAGGCCTTTGACCTAGTCCATTGTATCACACTGGGAACAGAGGCCTTATTACCCTTTTCCTCTTTTCAGTTTCCCTTCTCTTTTTCTCTATTCACTCATACATAAAGACTCCTTCTCTGTAGCCTCCTCCTTTCCAATCCCCTTTAAAAACACCTATTTAAATGAATGTCTGTGGAGTCCCCTGCTTCAGTTGGCACTGGCCTCTGCCACATAAAGATGTCCATATTTTATTTAATATATACGTGTATGTGCTTATGCAGCAATCACTGTTCTAATCTCAGTACAAATATTAATATACAAAAATAAATCCTCATAACAGCCCTAAAAGACAGGGTTCCACTATTATCTCCATTTGACAGATGATGGAACTGAGGCTCTGAGAAGTTCAATGACTGCCCAAGGTTACTCAGCTAGTAAGTGGTACCAGGTTTCCAATCCAGGCTGTTAATTACTAAGGAAGTTTGTCTCTATTTTTTACCAAATTAAATCAGCTCCTTTTCCTGATTTCTAATATTTACCCTCCCTCCCAATGACTTGGCCTTACCATAACTGGGTAATTGATTCCGTTAATTTCCTACACTTCCCTATACACATTCTTAAAATCTTTTTCCATTTGGAAAGGTGAGAAATTGTGTATCATGAATGTTTTAATTTACATTGGTTGAGCATCTTTCCATATGCTTATTTGCCCTTTGGAAGACTTCTAAGCTGAATTGCTTGTTCAAATCCTTGTTCCATTTTGCAATTGTGTGGCTTTCTTCTTGTCAAACTTTAGGAGTTCTTTAATATCCTTACAAATCCTTTGTTGCTTGTGTGTGTAAACACCTTTGTAAGTATGTAGCTTGTATTTCCACTGTGTTTATGATACTTTTTGCTATACATAGTTTTTATTTTTTCTTTATTAGAGAAGTTGTAGGTTTACAAAACAATCATGCATAAAATACAGGAATCCCATATAGCACTCTATTATTAACATCTTGCATTGGTGTGCAAAATTTGGTATGAATGTACTGTTAACTATAGTCCATGGTTTAAATTAAAGCTCACTGTGTAGTGAAATTCCATAGTTTTGAAAGTTTAATCTAGCCATATTTGAACTCTTAGTAGTTTGTGTATATTGGGTCTTATTTAAGAAATCCTCTGTTATGCTGGAGTCATAAAGATATTTTACAATGATTTTGTAAGAATGTTATATTGTGATTATTGTGCAATTGCAACAGGTAATGATCTATTATTTTTCCATATGACTATTCAATTGCCACAATGCTATTTTTAAGTGATCCACATTCCCCTCTGATTGATGTGCCTCCTCTCTAATTACCTGATTCCAAGTATATGGGGGTTTGTATCTAGGTTCTCTATTGTGTTTCTTTGGTCTGTTTAACTATCTCTATAATAACATCATTGTGCTTCAATTAATTTTACTTTAATTGAGTCTTGATATACTGAAAGGAAAATCCTAACTCTTATTTTCTCTTCATTGTCTTGAAGTCTTATTCTTTACTCTCTGTGAATGTTAAGATCCATTTCTAAATCTCTGATATCTTTCTTAGTCTCAGTATTTTCCAGAATCTCTTTGATGTTTTTTATACAATCTTATTACTTGTGAGTAATGATAATTTTGTCTCTTCCTTTTTAATCCTTGTATATTTTCTTTCTTCATCTTGTTTTACTTGACTTGCCTACCACTCCAGTAAAATGATTATCAAGAAATTCTTTTATTTTTGTTCCCTGATTTTAAATACATCCACTTATTATTTTACCATTAAGAGTATTTTTCCAGTCTGATTAGATACCTATTATCAATTCAAAGGAATTCTGTTCTAGTGTACTGCATTCATTAACAGAGTAGCATCTCAGAGTAGCTCACAGATGGATGTTAAATCTTATCAAAAGCTTTTCTTCTCTCATGTATGTTTTTCCCCTTTCCTTTATTAATGTGATGAATTGCTATGATAGATTTTCAAAATTAAATAATCATTGCAGTCTGAGACAACTCCTTCCTGGATTTTAAATACATTATTGAATTGAATAGCCTACTGTTTTATTTAGGTTAATAGAATCTATGTTTATGTGTGAAACTGGCACATAATTTGATTACTTGCATTGTCTTTGTCTGGTTTTGAATCAGAATTATATTAGTGCTATAAAATGGCCTGGTAAGCATTCAGACAGAATGGGGTTATCTATTTGAAGGTTTAAAAGAAGTTCCTCAACCTCCTAGGTTCTGGGGAAATTGTGAACTACATATTTAATATCTTTAATGGTTTTGGACTATTCTGGTTTTCTATTACATTTTTTAAAATATTGTTTTCTTTAAACTTTGAATTGATACAAAAATATATTTTTGATTTGCATAAGCAGGCAGCATAACATCCTCACCTTTTTTGTATTTTCAGCAGCAGGTGGTACAGACTATCAGTTCCTTTTCCAGGCTTGTAGTCCCCCACTCTGCCCTCTGAATCCTCACTTTTCTGTCCACTCTTTGCAGCCTCCCTTCTGGTTCATCCCTATCTCACGTTTTTACCACAGAGTGCCCCTGTAATCAGCCCTTGTATCTTTCCTCACTTCTGTCCATATTCATTTCCAGGTGATTTTTTCTAGCCTCATGCTTTTATATCTCCATCTCAGACCTCTTTCCCAAACCCCAGACCTATATACTCAACTGTCTGCGTGCTATCTCCACCTGTATATCTCATATGCATCTCAAACTAAAATGCCCTAAATTTATGCCCTAATCTCACCTACAAAAAATCTTTTTGCCATCATATCCCTCAGTTATTAGCAACTCCATCTTTCCAGTTGCTCGGGCCAAAAACCTTGAGGTTACCCTCTCTTCTATCACACTCCACACACAAATCATCAAGAAATCTTGTCGATTCTACAATAAAAATGTATTTAAAACCAGGTATGTATCTCAATGCCTTCACCTTGACCTACCAAAAAATTATGCCCGTGTACCCACAACCCACCTTAATAAATAGAATATTGTCAAAACTATTGAAATCCTCTGTGTGACACTCCCTAAATTACATCTCACCATTTCCCATATAAAGTAACAACAATCCTGAATTTTGCCTTTATATTCCTTTTCTTTATAATTTTACCGAATTAGTAATTATATATATATTGAAAGAGTTTTGTCCGATGTTTGTCCCGACCCGCGGGACAAATCAACTGAGACTCCGAGTTACCCAGCGAAGGAATGAGGCATAGACACGTGTAAGAAAATGGCTGTGCACTTTATTCTACTAACATAGCTCTTCCATTGCTCTGCCGTGAGGGTTACAATCAGCTCTTTTATAAGCAGGGAAAGGGGAAGTGCATTAAGGCTTAGGTGTCGATACATGATTGGGTAATTTGAGTTGCTAGGCGTGGTAGAGATGGTGACTATTCGCTCGCGCGCGAACATTGTGGTGCGAACAGTAACAGGATATGCTATTTTAAGAAGAAGAAGAAGAAGGAGGAGGTAGAGACGGCCATGACAGTTGTATTCATTCGACATTGCCCCCAACATCTCCTCCCTTTTGGTTTAAAAACAAAGCATTATAGACTGTAACCAACTGGATGGAAGGTATGGAGGGGGGGACTGTGCCTGTTTTAGGTCAGGACCATGC
>JAQZBX010099579.1:0-11460 GCA_029593785.1 Cabassous unicinctus
TCTGAAAGTCAAATCCTGAAAAATACCTTTTTATTTCAAATTATTGCAAAAGATTTGTTCTTTCACCTTGAAAAAAGCAAAGTAATAAAATAATTGAGTTCATTTAATATGTTATAGTTTGAATGAAAAGTGTTTAAAAGTGTTATAAAATTAAAATAAATCCTTTCACCCTCTGTTACTTAAATTGTATGAGTAAAAGGTTCATATGAATACTTAGAGTGTATACAATTCATGTAAATTTAATAATGTTTTGCCATAATGCTAGATAAAAGTATAATGTTGTTAATCATGGTTTTAATTACTTTTTTAAAAATTGGTGTGTGTCACAGAAACAACTTCTTATCATAAATTAAAGTAACCCCACTGCAGTATGCAGCAGTCCCAACACTGCTAGTTTATTGCAAGAAATTAATATGCAGTTATGTCACTATCACTTTGTTTTAGAACTTGCTAAGGCTTTCTTTAGTAACTCTGTGGCTTTTCCTTCCTGTGGAAAAGCTAACAATGGACTTTTACAGTCCTTCTCCAAATCTGTGTGAATAACTCAACCATCTGCCCTGGTCTAGTCGCAAAGAATCATGCTGCTTGGTAGAAACCTGTGACTGTAACCCTATTGATGATATTATGCTAACCAGTAATCCCTTTTTGCAGAATTAAAAGAGGCATCAGAGGCAGTAGTGTCTTATCTTAAGAGCCTGGAATAGACAAACAATTGGGGCAAGCTACAAGGTCCCTGCTGCTCTATCAAATTCTTAAATGTTGTTTCTTTGGTTAGGTAAGACAAAAACTATACCCTCTTCTGTAATTGATAAAGTACAATGTTTTCTCACATTAATGGAGTTTGTAATATTTTTGGGGTACTGGAAACCCTTCATCCCACATTTAGCTCAGATATTAAAACCATTGTATATGTTAATTGGGAAAGGTCACTCATGGGAATAGGAAGACCTCCAGCAGGGTGCTAATAATAATTTAAGAAAGCAGCATCAAAGAAGGCATTGGCACAAGCTTAAGCAGTAAAGGGAGTGAACCTTGACTTACCCTGTGAATTTGATGTGGCCAGCAGCAGTATTGGTTTTGGTTGGGGTTTGTGGCAGAGGCAACATTCTAAATGAATACCCCTTGGGTTTTAGTCACAATTGTGGAAAAGAGCCCAAAGTACAATATAGCCCTTTAGAAAAGAAACCATGTACACCAAGCCCAGTTAAAAGTGAAAGGCTTAACACAATAGTGTCCCATCACTCTGAAGGCTGTCATCTCTATCCAGGGGTGGATTGCAGATACTAGAAACAAGACAGGAACAGTGGACTGTTTTAAATCACCCTCTGTGGGAGAGAGATCTATGAAAAGGCATCTGGGATCCCTGCCAGCAAACACAGGTAACTGTCTGTCATGTCCCTGCCCACTCCTCCAACACCCCTCTTGGGACTGTTGAGACAGATGTCTTCATGAAATTCCAGAGCCACACCACTAAAACCCAAGAAAAAACAATGTGGGTCCACCAGAAAGGCAAACATAATAGATACCAGACCTTATGGTATTTGGCCCAGCGTTTCCAACTGCTGGTCACTCACCAGAAGCTCATGGACACACTCATAAATATGCTTTGTGCTCACTCCAATGACTGTGACATCTGTCACTTCCTGCTCACAGAAGGTGCAAAGTATGCTTTCACTGCTGCAAACACTGCATCGAGACTCTTGTAACTAGGCAGCTACTATTTTCTGCCTAGAAAATGAATCTTTACAACAATAAACTACTTTTAAATTCAGTGCTGTACACTGTGGCCCCAGATCCAGTTAATATGCTTGCTAACAGAAAGACCAATGCAGGTATTAAAATTACAAGTTAAAGTGCTGCCCCACAGCCCAAATGGGGAGTAGTAATAATTTGTGATTGCCTATGCCTCAAGCTAAATGAAATGGGGAAAATTAAAGTTATTCTAATCATTCTATGGGCCTATGCAGCCTCACTGATTAGGAATCTTAAGCCCATGGGAAATGATAGTTTATTCATTAGATGTTTGTTAGTTGAAAATCTTGTTTTTTGTTGTATAATATACTATAGTTATGGATTATGTATAAGATGCTTAAATACTAATCAGAACTCCAATAATGCAACACATTGTGTACTTAAGTGTTAGGTTGACTTGTAAATCACCCATAATTGTATATTGTTTAATGTATATGTAAATCTCTTGTTTTAAGTTTGAACACTCCTGGGAAAAAATGTATTGGAAAAAAAATTTAGTGAGTATTGTTCAAACCTAAAAGTGCAAAATCAGGCAGGAAACTTTGTTAATCAGCAAATCAATGGCTTGCTAGTCAGCACTTTTCATATTTTAAGAGGAATGATGAGAACTAGTACAGTAAGCACATTGGGGGATGTTTTGTAACAAATAAGAACAGATGGGGTGCATTCTGGGGAGTACTGTTTTTCTCCCTGGGAAAGCTGGCCACTTTCTCAGGGGCTGATGCATAAGCCTTGAAATGTACTGCCTGGGGAGTGTTGTGTTCCTTCCTAAGGGGGCTGGCCACATCCTCAGGAATTGATGCAGTACTCATAAGAGTGGTGTCAGTGAGCATTCTTGTCTTGTTCCAGATCTTAGAGGGAATGCTTTTACCATTTCATCATTGAATATGATGTTAGCTGTGAGTTTTCATTTTTACCCTTTATCACGTTGTGAAAATTTCCTACTATTCCTATCTTTTTAAGTGTTTTTATCAAGAAAGGGCACTGTATTTTTTCATATGCTTTTTCTGCATCAATAGAGATGACCATGGGATTTTGTTCCTTTTGATCTGTTAAAGTGGTATATTACATGGATTGATTTTCTTATTTTGATGCTTCTTTGAATACCAGGAATGAAACCCACTTGTTCATGACGTATAATTCATTTGATGTGTTGGTGAATATGATTAGCCAATATTTTGTTGAGGCTCTTAGCATCTAGGTTCATTGGAGAGATTGGTCTATAGCTTTCCTTTTTTGTGGTGTCTTTGTCTGGCTTTGGTATTATGGCGTTGTTGGCATCATAGAATGAGGTAGGCAATGCTCTCTCACTTCTACTTTTTGGAAGAGTTTCAGCAGGATTGGTGTTAGTTTCTTCTAGAGTGATTGATAGAATTCACCTGTGAAGCCTTCTAGTCCATGTCCCTTCTTTTTCTTGGGAAGCTTTTGATGACTGATTCAATATTATTACTTGTGATTGGTCTGTTGAGTTCAATTTTTTCTTTCTTGTGTGTAGGCTGCTTGTGTGTTTCTAGGAATTTGACCAATACTTTTAAGTTATCCATCTTGTTGGCATACAATTTTTCAAAGTATCCTCTTTTGGTAGTGTTTATTTCTGTGGGGACAGTGATGATATCCCCTTCCTCATTTCTTATTTTAAGTGTTAGCATCTTTTCTCTTTTTTTTCTTTGTTAGCCTAGCTATGGGTATTTCTATTTTATTAATCTTCTCAAAGAACCAGATTTTGGTTTTGTTAATTTTTTCTTTTGTTTTTTTATTTTCAATTTCATTCAGCTCTGCTTTAATTTTTTTATTTCCTTCTTTCTTCTTGCTTTGGGAATAGCTTGTTGCTCTTTTTTGTAATTCCTCCAATTGTGCAGGTAGGTGTTTTATTTTAGCCCTTTCTCCCTTTTTAATATAAGCATTTATGGCTATGAATTTCTCTCTCATCACTGCTTTCGCTGCATCCCATGGGTTTTGATACATTGTGTTGTCATTTTCAATTCTCTTGCAATTTCCTCCTTGACCCACTGATAGTCTAATGGTATGTTGTTTAACTTCCATATCTTTGTGCCTAATCTGCTTCTCTGCCCCTTACTGATTGCCAGCTTCATTCCTTTGTAGTCAGAAAAATTACTTTGTATCATTTCAGACTTTCTGAATTCATTGAGAGTTGTTCTGTGGCCCATCATGTGGTCTACCCTGGAGAATGAATCATGTGCACTCAAGAAGAATGTATATGCCACTATATTCTTTATATGTCTACTAGGTCTAGATCCTCTAACATATTATTCAATGTCTCTGTTTTATTGATCATCTGTCAAGATTTTCTGTCTAATGGTGATAATGGTGTATTAAATCCCCCACTATAATTGTAGGGGCATCTATTTTTCCACTTAATTTTTCCAGTGTTTGCCTCATGTATTTTGAAGCATCCTGGTTAGGTGCATAAATGTTTATGATTGTTCTTTCTTTTTGATAGATTATCCCTTTTATTAATATATAGTGTCCTTCTTTGTCTCTTAAAATAGTTTTGCATTTAAAGTCTATTTTGTTCATTATTAGTATAGCTACTCCCACCCTTTCTTGGTTATTGTTTGTATGTTTTTATGTTCTCATGGCACATAGTTTTATAAAAATGTTATTAGCTGTTTTTCTGAAAGTCAACTTTAATGGGATGCAGTGTATTTTATTGGGCAACTTGGATTCTTAGAAGTTTAAATATTTAACTGGTGATTGATTGATGGATTAAAAGGAAGTGGATGGTAGAAACAGTGGAGTGTCTCTCAGAATATGTAATCTTGTGTATCATGCATCAGAATCCTGAGGGGCCTGTTAAAAAGGCAGCTCCCAGTTACCCCTTACCCAAATCAGTGTTTCTTCTGGTGGGGCACTACATTTGCAATAATGTCCCCAGATAATTCTGGTAGTGTTGCTAGTTAACCTGGTGTCTATGGTATTTCTAGTATTTCTGATTGGATCATTTCCATTCTTTGTTGTGGCCTTTATTTGAACCAACTTCCATGCAGTTTTTATGTTAGGGAACTGACTTTAGAGATGTGACTATTCCTGTTTAACGACTCTTTCACTAAAAAGCAAAAATAAAATCTGTCACAAATAGTCTAGTAGTCTTTGGTAGTTAAACTGTGGTTGGAATGTTCTTCCAGTGGCCCAGCATCTTAACTACTGGTGCATATTCTACTAATTTATAATCAGCATTACTGAGAAATTATAGTTGGCAAATTTTTATCTTCTATTAGTATGTTACTAAATATTTTACCAAATATGACCAACTGCCCATTTTGTTTTCTTAGTATTGAAAGTCCCATCCTCTGGGTTATGTCAGTCCCAGTTTTTCTTGGTTACCTTACCTGTAGGGAATGTCATTGTACATTGCACAGACCCCCATTCAAGATGTACACACTCATTTCCCCAGCTGCTGGGAGTGTGGGCTCACTGTTGAGTCCCTCCCCAAGAATTGACTTGGCAAGGGCAAAGGGAAATGCCTCAGTTAAAATGATGCCCTGTTCCCCAGGGGCCTTCCAAGTGTAATAAAAGGTGATGCCAGGGTAGAAAGCAAAACCTGGTTCCTCAGAACATCTCTGAAAGGCCTTCCTAGAGAATTGATCAACAGAGGTTTTGTTGCAGGTGCCTGCAATTATATATCTCCCTTCACCTAATCCTGCTTGCCTAACTCTCTCTCAGATTCAGTTCCTGAAAGCCCACCCAATATCACCCTACAGGCAAATCTCAGAGTCTGAGACTGGGGAGGAACCTGACCTACAATAGTTGGTACAGAGTTGGGTTAGTCCCAGGAAGTAGACAGTAAAATGGGATTTTGGAGCTGCATCACCTGCCTGGTCATGAAGGCCCCCACACTACTGGAATATGCAGCACTGACAATCCCTTGTGTGGTAGCTACATGTGTCATCTTTCATCAGGGGGGAACTGGGAAGGGATGCCAGGGGAAGGGAGTGTGCTACAGGGTGCAACATCTAAGGCCTCAGAGATGCAGGGGAATGAGTTAATTCAAAGCATTGGAGAAAGTTTGTGAAAGACCAAGGATAGTTAATCACCAAATGAAAGTCCAATGGACCTCCTTATTAGTAGATAAAGACACTCTCATCTCCTGGAGCCAGAGGTCAGATGACCTGGAGATCAGGCCCAGAAGTTAAATTCTAAAAGTGCATAGTGCCAGTAAAGGCAGAATTCTTAATCCTAGCAAGTCTACTGTGTCAGCCATAGCCCTGATTGGGACAGAATAAGATCCTGAGACTCTATGCACAGATGTATAGTTTTTGAAAATATTGAATCCTCATATCTCCCTGGACCCATCTTGTCTTCAGAAATGGTTCACTTCTGAAGACCAGTAAGCACCATCCCCAACCTCTACCCTTTTAGACAATGAAGAGAATTTTTTAGATTAACTCTAGTCTAAACAAACAATAATATTATCCCTAACCCTATACCTAACCCCAACCATATCCTATCTCTACTTTTAACTGTATTGTGGCCCTAACCATAGCCAAATACAAAATTAAACCAAATTCTAACCTTAACACTAACCCTATATTTAAACATAATGTTAATACTAAACTTAACCCAAACTCTATTTATAGGCATAACTCTTTACCCTAAGACTATCACAGCCCGGTAAATCAGTGACTTTCCATCTCCTTGGACCTCCCTTTTTTCTGAACCACCATGCCCCGTGCGCTTCTGCAACACCAGGCCCAGTGAGTGTGTGAGCTGCCAGGCCCCATCCATGGGTGTGCCACCAGGCCCTGTGAGTGGGTGAGCCACCAGGTCCCATGTGTGGGTGCACCACCATGCCCCATGAGCAGGTGAGCTACAGGGCCTGCCAGGCCCCATGCATGGGTGAGCCGCCAAGCCCCACAAGTGAGTGAGCTGCCAGACCCTGTCCATGGGTGAGCCACCAGGCCCCAGGAGCCACACAGCAGGATGATGATGTAACAGGAGAGTGACACAAGGAAGTGCCAAGATGAGATGCACCAAAAAATCAGGAACTAAGGTGGCACAGGGGATAGGATACCTCTCTCCCATGTTGGAGATTCTGAGGATCAAATCCCAGTGAAGACAGGAGGAGAAGGATGAGAAGAGAGTGCAGGAAATAGACACAGTGAGTTGCCCAGCCAATGGACACAGAAACAGCAAAAAAGGGGAGATTGTATAAATAGATAAAAGTAAGTAAATAAATAAATCCTTAAAGAAATGTGTAGGAGAGGAAGATGTGGACTATAGTTAGTAATAATACTTTGATGATGTTCTTTCATGATATGTTAACAAATGTTTCACAACAATGCAGAGTGTTTGTGGGAGGATGATGTGTGGGAGCACTGTATGATGATATGCATGTTTGTTTTGTAAGATCATGATGTTTACTGAACACTTATAATTTATGTAGGTTCATGTATGAATGATATACTTCAATAAATTGCTAAAAAAAAGAAATTAGGCTAATTAATACTCCTAAAATGGCTGCTAAAGTGTTCAAGTGGAAGGATGAGTCTCCTGTCTCATATTAAATCAAAAGTTAGAAATGATTAAGCTTAGTAAGGAAGGCACATAGAAGGCTGAGACAAGCCAGAAGCTGCACCTCTTGTGCCAAACAGCCAAATGGTGAATGCAAAGGACAAGTTCTTGAAGGAAGTTAAAAGTGCTACTTCAGTGAACAAGCAAAGGATAAGAAAGTGAAATAGCTTTATTGCTGATGTGGAGAAAATTTTAGTCACCTGGGTAAAGGATCAAACCAGCTGCAACATCCCCTTAAACAAAATCCAAATCCAGAGCAAGACCCTAACTCTGTGATTCTGTGAAGGCTAAGAGCAGGAGGAAGCTGCAGAAGAAAAGTTTGAAGGTGACAGAGGCTGGTTCATGAGGTTTAAGTAAAGAGGCCTTCTCATAACATCACAGTGCAGGTGAAGCAGCAGATGCTGTTATAAAAGCTGCAGCAAGTTATGCAGAAGAGCAAGCTAAGTTTGCTGTTGAAGGTGGCTACATTAAACAACAGAATTTCAGTGCAGACACAACAGGCTTCTATTGGAAGGAGGTGCCATCTGGGACTTTCATAGCTAGAGAGCAGTCAATGTCTCACTTTAAACTTCAAAGGACAGGCTGACTCTCTTGATAAGGGCTAATGCAGCTGGTGTCTTTAAGTTGTCAATTTTGCAAGGATTATTTTATTGGGAGCTAGAGAATGTAATCTGAATGTTCACTTAACTGATCACAAATAAACTGAAGGAGAGTGCCCCGTGCTGAAAGCCCATAGCAGAGAGAGCAAGTGCCACCCTTTCTGCATGCTGCATGAATTAAAAAGGAACACCATCCTGCATGGTAAGCATCTTTCATAGTGACTGAGTGATGGTACCATGCAAATCCATATTTAAAAATGACTCAGTCTACTAATCACCGTCTGTGGCCATTTGAGATTATTTCATGACTCCCAAAGTGAGAAAGATTATGTTTGTAAACTAATCTATTCTTCTGGGTATGATATGTTTGATAGCTGTAATTCAGGCGAGGGTATTTGGTTGGATTACTTGATAGGTTTGCATTAGGATTTTTTAAAATTAATTTATTTTATTTTTAAAGAAGCTTTAGATTATATAAATATTACATGAAAATATAAGGGATTCACATATGCCCCACTCAATCCCCATTCCACACGTTGCCACATCAACACCTGACCTCATTAGAGTGGTGTATTTGTTACAATTGATAAATTCATATTGAAGCATTGCTACTAACTATGGATTACAGTTTACATTAAAGTTTACACTCTGTCCTGCTTAATTTTGTAGGTTATGACAAAATATACAATGAACTGTATCTATCAATGCAATGTCATGCAGGACAAATGCAATGTCCTGAAAATGTACCCATATTATATGTGTTCTTCCCTCTCCTGTCCCTCAGAACCTCTGGTGGACACACCTTTATATCAATGATAACAGTTCTTCCATTGCTAGAATGACAATGTCTATAGTAGATTAATAATAAATCTACTTTAGTGCATTGTCCCTTCCCCAATCTTGAAGATCTTGGGATGGTGATGCCCACTCTGCTGCTAATTGAGAAGGATCTTAGATCCCATGGGGAGATGGATTGAACTATCTTGCTTGCAATTACAGACACTCTCTGTTCCTTGGGATGGGTATTGTCCATCATCATCTCCTTGTTAACCTGGGTGAGTCCGATGAACTGAAGAGTAGGTGTTGCAACTCTGCTAGAATTCAGGAACCACCTGGGAAATGGCACAGAATCTGCATTTCTATACTGTTCCTAAGACTTTTTTTCTCTTTCCTTTATCTTGTAATATTTTAGTAAGATTTATTTTGTGATCAAAGCCATTCATTAACGAGTTTCATGGGTCTAAATCATGGAGTGTTGCAGGAAATTTTATGGATTCAGTATGGTTTCTTGAGAAGATATCCCAGAAGGGATTGAAAGAGGAAATGCATACGCTATCAGGACCTAAATATACCAAATACTGGGACTTGGTTTCCACCCCACAAGATCATATCCATCGGGGGGAAGGGGAATGTGAGCCCCTGCATATGTGCTTTTATTAACTTAGTTAATTGTTGAATTTTCCAACAACATTAAAGAAGGTGAAAAGATATTGGAAGAGTGAAGAATAGCTATATTCTAACTCACAACATTATTTTAAATTTAAATGTTTTATTTATAGACAGACCAGAAATTATTATAATTTTATTTTCCTTCCTAAAGAAGTTAACTTATCCATAGTGTATTAAAATATATATATATTTGCTTATCTCATTTTCAATCTAGGGACTTTCCATGTTTGTCATTTTATTGTGGCCCAGAGATAATGTTAAACAACTTTTAATAAATTGCAGCTTACTTAAATTCCTTTTGCAGGACCCCAATATTTTTGGCATTGTTAAAATAAATAGATCAATGTGACTTCACATCTTTTCTTACAAGATTGAACCAAGCAAAATTCATGAATCACTTTGAGAAGAGGAAACACGATGATGACTTTTAAATATCACATATGGCATGATGTTTAGAACCATTTCAGATGCATAATCAAAAGATCTTAAATCATCAGGGCTTGTAAGAGCTATGTCAGTGGTTCCCTATTGTAAATTGGATGTGTTTATTAAAGTAAATTTTCTCTTAAGAAGTTAAAATCTGAAGACAGTTAAAATTTGCAAAGGGTTACTCACAATTGGAATTAGGAAGTAAGTAATGTCTATTTATTGGTAATATATCACTTTCCCATTATAATAGATACTTTCTATATATTGAGTCAACATTTCTAATTCTTTATCTCTTTTTTGGTTGTTTTTCAATGCAAAAATACATTTCTATGCCTAATATGTTAAATTCCTCTAACATACTTTAAAAATCCTTTCCTGCAACAAGTTGGAAGCAAGAAGATTGGCATTCTAATAAGATGCAAATTTGCATATTGTAAAGATATTTCATGAGAGCACAAAAATCACTCATTGCACCTGGATCAAAATATTATTTCCACCCTTATGAGATGCATAGAAATTTTGTATCTAACTGTACCTTGATATTACTGATTTTAGCATGTTGTATTTCCTCATTTGACATTGTTTACATCAGTATTTGATATGTGTAGAAAATTTATGTGGGAAGTGGCCTGATTGCATTTGTAGCCCATTCATTGGGTATATTAGCTCCCAGCAGGAAAGATCTGTGAAACTTGCTCCCCAAAATGGAGGTTGCTTTTCTCAAATTTGGAGGAGAGCCACACAATTCCAAGTCATTCCTAAATTCATACTCTCTCATATACCTACAGTTAATGTATAAGACCAACATGGTCCCTCTGTAGCCAACAAGCTCTGCTGTCAACACAGACACATCTTGACCCTCAGGACTGTTCTGGATTCTTGGGCTGGAACATCCCCTGCACCTTTGGACATGGGACACATGTACAGAGGGTTTTGTGGTTTGTGGACATGGAAGCAGTGGTGAAAGGAGTGTGGGCATTTAGGAAGGTGCCATGTCTGTGCATCTCCAAGTTCTTGTCAGATGTACTTTAACATTGGGGGTGGGCAAAGGGAGCTGGGTTCTCTATCCATTCTGAGATGAGAGGAGTATGTGTTTTTGTGGTCCATGTGAGAAGCATTTAGAATAAGACATTCTTGGAGTTATAGAAGGCATAGGTAAGTGGAGAGTGGAGGCAAGGGATCCAATTTGTCATGAAGGGTGCCTTTATGAAGACATGGAAAACCTTCCTGAAAATATGCATCTCTGTGTTTTTGGCTGCATATATTCTGAGCTTATAACATGATCTCTATCATTAAACAGTCATCTATCATCTTTCCTGAAATACAGATCTTGCTACACCATCCACAGAAAGCCCATCTTAATTTGAGAAGGAAAGAATACATAGCAAATGTGTGGGATGAGAAAGGACATTTTATTATGCACAAAAATGACCAACATATTAAGACAGTTTTTTGGGGATTTTTTTTTTTTTTTTTTGGTTTGAGTTTTTTTTTTTTTTTTTCTTTGCTTTGGTCACATCAAACAAGCAGTTCTTTAAGAATTACCTGAGAATCCAGCAAATTGCTCAATAAATTCTGTGGTAAAGAGAAATTCTGCAGGAAACTCAGAAACATTTAGATTGGAAAATTTACAATGTCACCCCATTTTAAATTTTCTATCATCTAGGGACAGATTTCCCTAGAGAGACATGTGTCAAAC
>JAQZBX010099580.1:0-11457 GCA_029593785.1 Cabassous unicinctus
TTGGAGGTGATGAAAATATTCTGAAATAAGCTATTGCTGATTGTTGCACACCTTTGTGAATATATTACAAACCACTAAACTGTACACTTTAAAAGGGTGAAGTTTATGGTTTGTGAATCAAATCTCAATTTAAAAATGACATTGAAAGGCACTAGAAGACAAACTGGTGAGTAAGAACTGAAGCTGAACGGTTCATTAGACGGTGTGCTAGACACAATGCTGGTTTCCCAGTGATGTCTGTGCTAGAACCTGTGACTATATCATCACACAAGGTAAAAAAAGGACTTGAAGGTGCAGTTAAATTGCAGATGTTGAGATGGGTTGATTCTCTTGATTATCCAGATGAGTCCAACATAATCACAAGGATCCTTATAGGGAGAAGGGAGGAGGGTCAGAGCTAGAAAAAGAAATTTAGCAATGGAAGGAGATGGCAGAGGGATGTGGTCACAGGCCAAGGAAAGTAGGAAGCCTCCAGAAGCGGGAAAAAGCAAGAAACAGATTCTCTCCTGGATCTTGACCACAAGAATATCGTGATACATGGGAAAACTACAAGTAATGTAACTTATAGACTTAGTTAACAATAATATTTAATACTTTTGTAGCAAAGGCTAAGAAGGTACTATATAAATGTTAAAGATAAAAAAGAATATGGGATTTAGTTTTGTGAGATGTGAATATGATCAAGCATTTTTTTCTTCATTTTCTTCATTAACAAGGAGACCTGGGTCATGTCATTTAACCAATCTGCACTCATTTATTCATCATTTGGAACACTGGAGAAATAATTGAGTTTGTTTTTAGGATTAAATAAGATAGATGTTCCTGGACAGGATATTTTAAAGTAATGCTTCCATAATTCATTAAGCTGTCTTTTGCCTGTTATTTTTTGAAGTTGAAATAAACTTTAAGAAATGTGGCAGCAGTTTTGCAACTGGGCAGTGAACAGCAGCAGAAGAATTTTGAAGAGCATGCAGAAAAAGTCTATGTAGCTTTGAACAGACTGATGGTTGAAATACAGACATTAAAAGCACTGCTAGTGAAAACTCAGAAGGAAATGAGGAACATGTTACAATACTGGAAACCAGAAGAAAGGGAATCCTTGCTACATAGTGTTAGAAAGCTTAGTGGAATTGTATCCTATAGCTATGTGGAAAGCATAACTTGTAAGTTATGAACTTGCTATTTAACTGAGGAGATTTCCAATCAAAGTGTTGAAGTTGTGATTGGGTTTCTTCTTTTGGGTTTTATTAAAATGAGAGAGGAAAGGGAGAGATTGAGAAGGAAGAACTGTTAAGCAAAAAGGTACCAGGATGACAACACAACCCTGTGATGAAACTGAGAGCCACTGAGTACACAGTTTGGGTGGATGGTACAAGGCATGGGACTGTATAACACAGTGAACCATGTGATGGATGATAGACAATGGTTAACAGTACCAGTATGATAGCATTCTCTCATGAACTAAAACAAATGTACAATATTAATGCACGGTGTTAATAAGGGGTATATGGAAAAATACACAAACTGTAAGATATGGACCATAGTTAGCAGTAATATTTTGATGATGTTCTTTCATAATCTGTAACAAATGTTCCACAACAATGCAAGGTGTTGGTAGAGGGGCAATGTATGGGAATTCTGCATGTTATGCATGAATGTTTTGTAAGCTCACAAATTCTCTAATAATAAAAAGGTACCAGGACTTGATGATTTGGGAAATTATCAGTCTATCCTGATTACAAAAGATGCTAAAATCTTTAGATTTGCTGTCTGGACAGTGTGCCCTGGAAAAAAAGTCAAGAGTATGGCTGTACAACCTTTTATTTTTTCTTAGTGCCTCCAAATGATCAAAAGGTCAGAATAAGCATCCAAATACAGCTCATTGAAGAGATTATGTGTGATTCATGGGTCCTCTCATTCATCTAAGCAGAAGCCAGGAATAGAGATGGGACGATCCAGAAAATATCTGTGGATAAGCATCTCATTTAATGGATTGAATCTCTGAGACATACATGGGAGACCCATATGTTTCTTGAGAATACTATATCAGCTTTGACTGAAGGGACAGAAAGAGGATGAAATGAAAGGTTGTTGGGCTCCCCAAATTCTGCAGGCAGAAACCAGACTGATAAAACTACTTTGCTGCAAACAAGTACCACTCTGCATGAAAAAGGAAGGAGGACTCAGATGACAGAGCTACAGACCAAGGGATAATGGTGATGTTCTCAAGCCCTGGCCATAAGGGATATGGGATCTTCTTCTCTGAGTCACATGTCACATAGTATCTCATTTCATTATTCTAGCAAGTCTGTGGAATAGATATTCCTCTTGCCCTTTTTACAGAGTGCATGCATTATGGTTTGGAAAGACCAAGAACTTGTCCAAAGTCACGAAGCAGGTGTGGGATAAGCTGCTTTCAGAACCTGCAGTGAGTGCCAGTATGTGGGATGGGGCTCTCATCCTGTAATGGATTAGGATGACATATGAAAAGTCTCATAGAAGTACAAACTTCCAGACCAAAATGAGATTTGGCAGAAAGCTGATTTACGGCAGTAATATACGAGAAGAAAAAATTCCCTACAAAACTATCGACCAGAAGGCAGATGTCAGCAGTTTCTACTGCAAAGCCATCCCCAATACAGGAGAAATTTTGTCTAAGAATTCTGAATATCTAGAACCTGTGGCCCTGCTAATCTTCTATGTATATATATATATATATATATAACACCTCATGTCACCTTACCTTACATGCTGTAATCAAGACCATCGAAATATTAGATGTGAAATATCAAATTCCATGCATAACAAATAACTCTGATTTTAACGTCTTTCTTGAAGATTAAAATGTGGAGGCACATAAGCACAAATAAATGATCTATGGGACATTTTATATTTCTCATTGAAATGATTAAAATGAAGATTTTGGAACTGTATGGTTGATTTGATGTGGTGGTGAAGAGCATAGAATTCAGAGTTTGAATTATGTTCCATCAATAACTAGCAGTGTGATTATGAACAATTTGTCTCATAGGATAATAAGTACTAAATGTGGCAAGTCATGTGATGTGTTTAGCATATTGTAATTTAGCTATGGTTATTATGATTTTAGCCTAATCCCTATGACTTGGTGTTCATAACCTTTTTCCTGAGGTGATAAATGAGGCTTTTGAGTCTATAAAAGGAAGACTCAAATTCTTTCAGGGGTAAACTACTCTGTCTGAATCCCATGGGAGTTCATGAAACAGAATAATTTCAGAAAAAAGGAGGAAGGGGAGTCAAAGTATTGCTAATTTTTAAAAATTTACCAAAGAAGGCTGCTAAAATTCAATCAAACAAAAACAAAACAAGCAGCAAATAGAAAAAAACAAACCCTACACTCAGTTCATCTCACCATCATTTCATAAAAGAAAGGACATTTCAACATTGAAATGAAGTAAAGAAATAATCTTGGAATAAAGGATAGTTCTTTGAATAAATTTAGCTTTCTGAAAAATTCTCTTAATTTGACCTGGTTCTCGTATTTTATATTTTATTTATTTACTTATTATTTATTTATTAATTTATTTTGCAGATCACTGAAAATGTCATCATTTTTAGCACCAGTATGTGGAGCAGCATTTATAAGAGACTGGTAGAGATTCCTCTGAGAGGTCTATCAGCCAACTAGTTGACATTGCTGGCAGACACTCCAACTTCGCTCCTTTATTTCTACACAAGGTGGCACTAAATTTCAATCATGCTCTTTTGTCCTCATGTTTTTCGATAAACATCATGCACATGATCTCGCTATGCCAGATTGCAGAGAACAATCCCTGATGCTGGAATGGAACAGATGACTTGAAGAATAATACATAACACTCAGCACATATTATGTTCTAGATGCTGTTTTAGGGTTTTGTGCATGCTAGTTCATCAAAACTCTGCAGCATTTCTTTTAGTAGGCAAAATTATCATTTTCATTTACAAATAGGAGACTTAAGGGATACAAAGTTTAAGTGGCACGATCTAGCAACTAGTGAGCTGCGATTCTATCCCAGGTTGTCGGACTCCATACCCAGGTCAGCCAGTCATCCCTTCATCTGTAGAGGTGTTTGAAATATGATTCTTTCTCTGAAGGTGCTGGTCAAGTAATAAGGGATATGGATATATAAATAGACTATTTCAATAAAATAATAATGTATTATGACACAGGCATGCATAGGTTACCTAAAAATACATAGAATTAATTTGGTCCATCCTGTGGTTCAGGGAAGGCTTCTTCATAGCAGTGATGCTTAAGTCTAGTCTCTAAGGATGAAGTTAGAAGGGCATTACTGAGACAGGAAACAGGACAGGCAAAGGCATGGAGATATGGAAGGCGTGTAGAAACCATGCAGCTTAGGGAGAGTTACACGTAGTGCAGTATTAACAATAAGTAGAGGTTGTGTTTTTTATAGTATCAATAATCATATGATGGAATTTGGAAGGAGCAGAAGACTTTCAAACATTGCTCCTTCCACTGTTCCTTGCTGGGAAACATCTGTAAACAGAAGGGTAGCTTTGATTGTCCAGTCATCTACATAATAGCTTTCCTTTGTTTCTTTCCTAATTGTTAATAATTATACTTTTAGAAAAGGTAACTCCAGACCTATAAGTTCCTAGTGATGGGAAAGGTGAAGGATATATTACCTCATATCTGTTGTATTTGCATTTAGGGCTTTTAAGGTTGGCCATGGAGCTTATTGGAGTACAATTATTTCCTATTTGGAATACTGAAAGATGAGACAATGCCTCTGGGAAAGTCTAAGAAATGAGGGCCAAGTCGCAGCAGACTGCTGTCCCCCTTGACACTCAGCACCACTCATTCCATGTCATACCAGTGGGGGTTGTTGACGGTGTTGGATTGGAAGGGTTTAGGGATTAGTAAGAAGGGTCCTGTGAAGATATGCTAATACCGAAATGTGTAATACCCTGATGAAGTCTGCTTGCTCTGAATTAGGTTTGGTTGGGGCCATCACTCTTCTGGCATGTGGGAGACCATTGGTCAACAACATTCTTTAAAATTCTGCCCTGTAGTTAGTCTCTGCATTAGAGACCTTAGTACCTAGGGAACTGCAACTCTAAAGTAGTAATGGTCTGACTTGTTATACCTTCCAGAAAATGATGCAAGGGTGGGTGTAGCATTGAATTTTTCATGCAGGCATCATATGCCATGTTAAGGGGCACACATGCTTGAGAAACATTGGCAGATTTTAGGGAATGGAGTCAAATGGTCAAATACAAAACTTGGAATACCCAGATGGCAGTGTGGAGGATGGGTTGAGGGAGCAGGGGTGGTGGTGGTAGGGAGAGCAGCTGGAGATACAAATGCAAGCTTTGGATGGTGGGAGAACCCATCCAGTAGAATCAGGAAGACTGAGGTTAAAATCCCAAATCTACTCTCCAATGGCTCTTTTGACTCTTGGAAAGTTATTTCAATCATTCTAAGCCTCAGCTTCCTCCTTTGTAGGGAGGAAGGTAGGAAGAGCTAACTTGCAGGGTTAAACTTAGCATTTGCCAGATCAAATAGATGGCATTACCATATCATGTCCTTTTTAGGTGCCCATCACATTTTCCCCATTCCTACTGCAATGGTCATGTCAGAAATTCTTGGAAAGCTAATCACATCTTTCTTTGTGTGACTCAGAATAAAGCTGAGAATGAAAATCTTTCCTTAAAAGGGAGCTCATTGGGTCAAATTAATGCTCACCAAGATAGAACTGATTGCTATGACATCTTAACCTGAAACAGTGGAGAGTCAGTTTCTGATAGGAGAGTAAAGGGGGAATAAGTGACAGAAACAAGAGGCTGGTTTGTGGTGGGTGTGTTGAAAGAACTAAAGGTCAACACTTTATAAAAAAAAGGCTGACCCTGCTAATTAGACCCATCTGTAGTTTGGCTCAAGTCAAAATTTCTAGTTCTCTCTTCTCATTAGCTCTTGTAAGTGTCCAGATTTCATTCTTCCACCAAATAGCACTTTGTATCTGAAGGAAATCCCTTGAATGCAATTTAGGAATGAGGTTGTGTAACTTCTGAACGATCATTTTGCACCATTTTTCCCCAAATAGTAGTTTTAAAGTAGGGACTGCAATGTTGCAGGTGGTTTGAAAAGGCTGTATGGAGCCAGCAGTGCCCTTTCAGTAGATTGTATTTATTCAGTGGTGAAGCAATGAGGTCATTGTCATCCTCCAGGATAATGGGTTTATTTGATAGTCTCAGGTGTCTATACTTGAATGGAAAGCCTGCTCCTGCTGCATTCTGCAGTATATTTAAAAGGATATCTTCTGGCTAAAACTCTGGAGAATGACTTTTGGAAACAGAGTGAAGCATAAATGGGACTGAACTGATGAGGTCTGAGTTCTTTGACCTCTTTTGTGATCAAAAACTAAAATTGATTTTTCTCTCTTTTGTTTGGGCTGGGAAGCTCTGTTTCCTAAGCCATCAATTTCTTTTTCCATTTTTCCAAAGAAAGTTATGCACAGAAAGTAACAGCAACACTGATTGCAGATATAATTAAGATCAATATACTTAATAGATATATATTTACGAATTAAAGCTATTCTCATTTCATGTTACTTTTCTAATGAAATATTTCTGCTATATAGTGTATTTCTCATCAGCACAATAGTTCCAAGTTATGACAGGGTGGATTAAGAATTTTTTATTACCAAAAGAACTAATAAATGGTCATGGCTAGGGTAAGCTAAATTATTTCCCCCAAAGAATATGACCTGTGCAGTTTGGTAGCTATCTAATTCACTGTAAGACTTGAGTGGCTCCAAAAGGCCCTTCTCTCCTCATATTCCTGAATCCTCTCCTTCCTCAGATCTCCCACATTCCACTTTTGGGAAAAGGCATACAGATGTGGATCAAAGCTGGTCCTCTCACATCTACTTCCAGAATGGCAACTTGACAGAGAGCCATGTTTTATTGGGCATTTCTCTATTTCTTTCTTCTGTTGGTCATGGTTGGACCAAAGATGGGCAAAGGAGCATGCCAGAATATATGACCCATGAGGCCCAGGTCAATTAGGTAAACTGAGTTCATCAGATTATCTTGTTGATCCAAACCAAGAAATCTTGAGAGACTGAGACCATTAGGGGGATATCCAGTGGGGTCCTGGCCAGCAAACTTGAGGTGCAGGCTGAGATATTCAGTATGGGGTGAGGAAATTGGTAGAGATGAAGGAGAATAGAGCAGATTTCAAAAGGAGAGAGACCAAGATGAGAGGAAGAGTGTTCTAATAAAAGCCTGCCTCCAGCCCTTGGTCCTCTTATTCTTTTCCAGCTCTTGTCCAGGTTTCATCCCAGATGTTCTTAGCATAAATGCATATACACACACACTCTCTAGTAACACTAATGAAGGATGTTGTTAATGTGGGAAAGTGTGGGAGATGTGGTGAGTGGGGCATGTGAGAACCCCCTATATTTTTTATGTAACATTTATGTAATGTACGTATCTTTAAAAAAATAAAAATAAAAAAAAAATGTAATACAGCTAGTGAAAATATGTTGAAATAAAGATGTTTGCGGGTGGGGGGGGGGGAACCAGATCTCTGTTTTTCATAAACTAGTAAGCTAAACTAAAACAAATATCGTGTCCTTAGTTTCAAATAAGTTCAAGAAACATTGACATGTCATTTTGTTAGTGCCCATTGATTAATGAGCTTAGTTAATGAGACTAAGGAATGGATCTGAGGGAATAGAGCAGGAATTGAAAACATCCAGTGGGAAAAGGAGGCTTGGGGAAGCTTGCTCTTGAGCAAGCATAGGGCTGGGAGTCTAAAGAGATGGGGTAACAAAAGAAGTTGCAAGCAGCTTTTTTTCCCCTTAAATTACTTTACTCAGTTATGCTTTGATGTTATGCCTTAAACTTTCATTGAAGCACACAGAATAAACTACTTTCTGAGGCTCCTGCTTGCATTTTGTATTGGAATGTGTTCTCATGTTGCCACCCAAGATGTGCATTTAGGTTCCTCTGAAGAAGTTCCATGTGAGCAATTCCTGTCAGAAATCAGAACTAGGCAAAAATTTGCTTCCCTTGAGGAACAACTTCATTGGCATTGGAAAAACCACTCAGTCCATTTTGTTACCATTTTTATTTTGATTGCCAGGAAGCTCAGGGGCAAAGTAATTTTTTTCTCTGAGGTGTAGGTTATTGGGTTTAATTCTATGTTTGCTAGGCTGGGCATTCATGTTGTTATACATATTTTAATACTTGATTGCATGCTTTTAAAAATAATATCAAATTATCAAACTCAGAATCTCTCCTACTCTATGTGTATGTTCACTCTGCTGCTTCTTCCTAGAAAACCTTTATCCTCCTCTGCCCACCCTTGCCATCAACTTACACATCTTTCAAGACTCACTGTAGCCACTACCTCCTGGAAGCCCTGCCTGATGACATCAGACCATATGCCTTTTCCCTTTCTCTGTCCAGAATTCACCCTGCTGCCTCATAATCATCTTTTACGTGCTCACCTCTCCCTCTCAACTGCCTGCTCCTTGAGTAAAGGAACAGCTCTGCCTGGCAAGCAACTAGCACTCCCTATATATTCAGTGAATGGATGGATGAAATGTTTCATGAAATAGAGTACAAAACAGGCAAAACCTAATAAATGACATTTAAACTGAAAAGAGTTTCTTTTAAAGAATAATAATTGATAGTGATGAAGCATCCATGATGTGTCAGGAGGTATCTACATTTTTCTTAATATTAGCTTAGTTAATTCTCCTCCCCCCAAACAAAACTTGGAGTGAGTAGTAGTATTATTCTTGATATGCAAAGGAGGAAATGAAGGCCCAATGAGGTTGAGAGACCTGCCACACTCACACATCTGGTGGCAGCAGGGGAAACTGACCACTGGTGGATGCCCACCCCCAGTCCCAGCATACTGATCCACTCTGCTACGCCACCTCTCTATGTCATTGTGTGTATCTTTGGGTACCAGTTTTGATTGCTGTTGCCAGAAACCTAAATCCATTATTTAGATTTGAGTGTCTTAGGCAAGAGGCCCTTTCATTCTTTTTATTGAAGGCTTTAACACTGCCTGGTTCTAAGGTCCTCTCTCCCTCCCTTGATTCTCCTTTGCTATTGATATTTTATAGATTTTGTGGTGGCTAATACATATTAGATGACTGATCAATGGAAGCTGTTATCCTGGTTATTATTATTAACAGTCATCTTTTTGCTAAACTGCCATTTTCTTTAGGGCAAGGACTTTTATGTTTATATGACTTAAACATAGAGGGTGCCTATAAATATCAACTTGGATTGACTAGTTCTTGGCAGATTAGGGGAGAGCAGATGTATACATCCAACACAAAGGTAGGTTGGTTGTATTCCTTCAGGCAATTAAAAAATATCTATTGAGCAACTACTATGTACCAGGTATTATTTTAGTTCAAAAAAGCAAGGAACCCAGTTTCATGGAGTTTGCATTCTAGTAGAAGGAGGCAAAGAATTAAAAACATGGAAAGTAAAATGTATAATATGTGAGATATGCTATGGAGAAACCCAAGGAGAATGAGAAGAGGGAGGACAAGGGAGAATGGTCTGAGAAGGTGATATTTGAGTAAGACCCAAAGGTGAAAGAGGGAGCAAAATGGTGTTGAAACAAGCAGGAGTAGCGTTTTAGGTGAAGAAACATCAGGTGCAAAAGATCTGAAGGAGTGAGATATTTGTGCTTGAAGAATAGCGAGCAAGGTAGACTGTTTAAGGTGGAGAGTTATAAGTTGAGGTGAGGCGCAGATTGTGTAGAAACTTGCAGAGTATTGTAATGATTTTGGCTTTCCTTCAAAATGACATGAAAGCTATAGAGATGTTGTAAAAAGGGAATGAAATGATATAACATGTTTTTAACAGAAATAGTCTAAATGCAGCATGAAGAAAAGACTAAAAGATGGTTTGGGAGGCAGAATGAATAAGAGGGCAAGGGCAGAATCAGGAAGAAAATTTAGAGGGCATTTCAATAATGGTGGAGTCAGTAACAATGTTGGCTTGTTACCAGTTGGTAACAAGCAATGGAGGGAATGAGAAGTCTTTGCCTTGGGATATGTTTTGAGGTTAGCATGGGATTTTGCTGATAGATTTGATGTGGAATGTGAAAGTATGAGAGGAGTCAGAGCAATGGGAGTGATGGAGTTATCAATACTGAGATGGAGAAGATTGTGGGAAAAGCTCCATTTGGGATACACTAAGTTAAAATGCTTATTAGAGGAAAGATAGATGATATAGATATAGATAGTTGGATGGATGAATGAAATGGAATGGAAGGAAGGAAGGAAGGAAGGAAGGAAGGAAGGAAGGAAGGAAAGATGGGTTGAGATGAGCATATATATATATATATATATATTTACATATATAGAGAGTCAGCATAGCAGAGTAGATTAGTGTGAAGTTTATAAATGGATTCTAAAATCATGAGGCTAGATGAAATGAAGAAAGTGAGTATATTTAGATGAGAGAAGATGTCCAAGACTGAGTCAAGAAGATGAGAAAGAGCTGGCAGAGGGGATTAAGAAGTAATGGGTAGAGTAGTAGAAGGAAAATTCGGAAAATAGGACATACTGGAAGCTGAATAAGTGAAGACTATCAAAGAGGAGGGAATTAACAATTGTGGTAAATGTGAAAATTGAGGATGGAGAATCAATGGTTACCTTTAGTACAGCAACATGGGGCTCCAAAGTGACCTTGACTAGGACACTTTCTTCTTGAAGCAATAGGTGAAGATAAAAGACAAGACATGGGGGTGGTGGCAGCAAAGTTGATATCTGCAGAAGAAAGAGATGGCTAAATATCAGGAGACAGAGGGCAATATGTCTGGAGGGACCACAAGAACAAGATCAAGATTGAAGCCATTAAACCCAGACTTTGGAGTAGTTAGAAACAGAATGTCAGTTCAACCAAGTTTACAACAATCAAGAATTTCCTGAGGAATTACTCTGAGCACAAACTGGTCTTTTAAACTGATCTTTGGAGGATATGGATGTGTGGTGTTTGAAATTTTGGGGTTGGCTCATGAGGTTAATGAAAGAATGCACAAAGTGAACACAGTCTATTTCCATTTGGAATGCATAAAAATTAAATGTAATGATATATAATTTTAGACATTTAATCCAAATTTATGTGGGGAAACATTTTTAAAAAGAAAAAAAAAACAGATCAAATTAATTATATTGCTGCATTTTTAAAAAATGTCTTAGGCCTACTGTCATTTTATCTTTTTAAAAATATCTTTTGACAAGTGGACAGACCTCTTTTGACTCGAGGGCCGTCTGCCGCAGGGTGCGTAGCAGGCGCCGCAGAGTCTGGAGCGGAACTGTCGTGGCTCCTTGCGACTGCAGATCCGGGAGGTGCAGGTGGCCATTCTCTCCGGAGTTCCCCTGCTGCCCGTTCAGGGATCTGACCGAATCGTACTGGCCCGAATCACGGAGTCCC
>JAQZBX010099581.1:0-11456 GCA_029593785.1 Cabassous unicinctus
ACCCAATGTGAGATAGGTGCTACAGTTAGTCATATTTTCACGATGCCCTTGAATAGTTTGTAACCACAAACTATTAGTTGGTGGATGCTGATGTATGGGATACCTGTATGGTGTTACATATGCTTATGTTGAAAGGTCCAAATGTTGACTAGATACATAATGGTACTGTAAGTTCAGATATGATTGCAAACTGGGGGCCAGCCACCCAGTCCCAGGTCAAGGAGAGCTGCTTCACTCCCTCTACCCTCCCTCCAGTGCTTTGTTTGCTTTCTCTGATGCATAACAAAGGAGTGATGTTATGATCAGGATTCTGTACATTTCTTTGTAGAAATAAACACCTTTTTTGAATTGACCCAGGACTGCAAAAGAGATCTATTTTTGGTACATCATTTTTCTTTTGTGCTTCCTAGTGCATACTCATTAATTGGAATAATCCACCTGCATCCATAATATTATCTCAGGAGGACTGTTGAAAAAATATTTTAATTTTCTCACCCTATGAAATTAGGAGATGGCCTATTGTTATCTGTGGCAATTCATTTCAATAAGATGTGAAGAATTCCCAAATAGGAACTTAATAATACACAACTAAACATGGCATAAATGAAAACAAAATCACCAAATCAGTAATTCATGTCATTATTAGAGATTATTGGGTCCAATAGTTAGGGCTGTAATATAGAAATAATTATGCCATCACTGATTTCAATTATGTCAGATTTATTATTAACACTTTAATGTTGCTACCTCTACAGTGTATTTCTTATAATGGATTATAATAAATCTAACCTTGCCTTATACTCTATCTTTTTTGTGTGTGTGTGAAACACATTTTCATTTTTTTAGATATGTAGCATCCAGTAGTCTTCATCTGGAAAAAACTTGTTCACAGAATGACTTACAATTCTAAAATAAACCACATTTTTTTAAGATCTCCCATCCTCTCAGACAAATCTTTAAGTTTTGGGAAGTTCTTAAGCTCATGTGTAGGAGACAATTCTTCTAAAGTTTATTTTTCTCTTGAAACAAATCTTACCAAGAATTTAGTAGTTGTTTGCATTATATTCATGTTATTATTAGAGCAGTCTGGTTACTGAAAAATTCTTGCAGGAAAGAGAGAATTTCCGTATATCCCCCAGTTGTTTTCCTTATCATTAATATTTTATATTTCTCTGTTTCCTTACTGATTGACTGTCTAAATGAACAATCTTTTATTGAATGTGGTGTACTGAATTCTCCTATTAGTAATGCACCACTATTTTTCTCTCCCTTCAAATTTGTCAATATTTGCTTCATATATTTTGTTTCTTTAATCTATCTATATGATATTCATATATATATATATGTGTGTGTATATATATATATATATAGTTAATTGTTGTCTTTGTCTTTAATTGACCACCTTACCATCATATAGTGATTTTCTTGTCCTTGGCAGTAGTTTTATTTTTAATTATGTGTGATGGTTTGCAGAAAATTAATGCACAATGAACAGAGTTCCTGTAGAAGTCCCCAAACACAGTTTTCCTTATCATTAATATTTTACATTAGTGGGTAACTTTTTTATAATTGATAAACCAATGTTATTATTATTATTATTATAGGGTTAACTATACTTCATATACACATAGACTGCTCCTATTCCAGTCTGTAACCCCTCTTTTGTTGTAATTATTATGTATTATATCTTCATACACTGTATGTCCCAAATCATAGATTACATTTAAATTTTATGCACTTGAAATTTAGAAATTTTAAAATATGTAGTTACATACCAAAAACCAAATACATTATCACTGGTACTGATAATTACAAGAAAGGTTGACATTGCCAGAGATCTTAAATTTTTATGTAATTTGACCCACCGTTGAGTGTCCTTTCATTTCTGTCTGAAGGACTTGCTTAAAATTGTTTGTAGGGCAGAACAAGTAGTGAAAAACTCCCACAAGATTTTTTGCATGTTGGTATTAATATGAGGGTGCCATATTAATGCTTCCCTCCTTTTCAAATGCCTGTCTGACTAGATATAATATTATTAGAGGTGAATCATTTTCTCTCAACAATTGGAATATTTCATTTTCCTTTGTCTTTTTGCCTTCTTGATTTCTGTCTTCAGGATTTCTGTTGAGAAATTGTTTCTTTATCTTATTGACATTCACTTGAACAAAATATGTTGCTTTACTCATGCAGCTTTCAGAACTCTCTCTTTGTCCATGGCATTTTGCTGTGTGATCCCAAATTTTCTGAGCATGGGTTTCTATGATTTTATCCTCTATGGGGTTGTCTGGTTTGCCTGATTGTGCATGTGCATGCCTTTCATTACATCTGAGAGGTTTCCCATCAATATATCCTTGAATATTATTTCTGCCAATTTCTCTTTATTTTCTTTCTGTGTGTCCCACAAAGCATGTATGGTATTCTTGATTTTATACAATATGTCCATTCCTCCAGGTGTAGGAGGACATTCAGATTCCTGAGGTTCCAGTTTCCCTTGCCCCATGGAAGCTTTTAACAACTAGCCAAGACTGGTAGGCCCATTTTTTCTGAAAATTCTGGCACATTGAGAGTTTTATGCTCCTGTAAGTCTGTGACCACTGCCATAGGGAGCATAGCAAGCCAACAACCGCCACCAGGAAAGCACAGCACTGCATGTGAAACACCACTGGCTCATTTCTTTGAAAGGAGAGGGGTCTGGGTGGAGACCATGTGATCTTTCTGCAGTAGGGTTTTCTGGACTGAGGTTCATGCCAGGTCCCCATGGACCTACTGCATGCAGGCTTCCATGTCACGGCTCCAAAGTTGGTTGCTTTGGTGACTTTAGGGAAGGGGAAGAAATGGGTGGTATCAACATTGTTGACTATGGTTCTGCCAGGAACTCCGTAGGAAACCAGGGCGGCTAAAGGGGCTCCTCCTCCCAACACACACATCAGGAGCCTGGGCAGCCAGTGGTGTGTTCATGTCTAGTCCACCCCCAAGGATGTCCTTTAGAATTCATTCCTTCTGAGCAAGACCTCGTGGGTGTCCACCTTGATCCCACCCCTCCCCACTGTGGGCCATCCATCAGCAGCTTCCCGCCCCAGTGCCGCTTCACAGAGTGGCCAGCCACCCAGCCCCAGGTCAAGGAGAGCTGCTCACCAGCCAGGGTTCCCAGCAGGGAATGGCAGCCCTAGTATGATTGTGCCATGGTAATCTAGGGATCCCAGAAGGTCCCTTGTACTCTCTTGTAAAATTTATATTATCTTTCAAATTCTTTTCTCTTTCATTTTCCAATTTTACATTAAAGGACTTATTAATTGCTTTGAAAAGAGCATTCTTTTAGGTTTTGGGTAGACCACATGGTACAGGAATACATCTCAATAAAGCTGCTTAAAGACCCGTTAATATATTTGCAAGAACAGCCAGAAATAGCAGCAATGTAGAGCAGTGGAAACAGAGAGATTAAGAAGGGAGGTGATTCTGTATCTGGTTTTGTTGCTGATTATTACTGAAATAGTGAAAATGCTTTAGTAATGATTGAATTGATGAACCCAGAGCACTGTGATTATAGCAAATGCCAGGAATTGTTCACTTTTCCTCAGGTGAATTCTTATTAAGTCTCTATAAAATTGATTTGTAGAAATAAATAGGATTGGTTGGGGGAAATACACCCAATGTGAGATAGGTGCTACCGTAGCAGTCATACTTTCATGATGCTCTTGCCTAGATTATAACCACTGCATCACCAAAAAGCCAGGAGTTGGTGGAGGCTGATACATGGGATACCTGTATTATGTTACATATGCTTATTTTGAAATGTCCTAATGTTGACTAGGCACATAATTTTTCTTTAAGCACAAGTAGAATTGCAAACTTCTATAAAAAATGTTTTTATAAGCAGAGGGTGTTGATAGTCACACCCAAAGGTTTTGGATTTCCCTATTTCTCTATTCAGGTTTTCCATTTGTTTTTCTTCAAATTTAGGAGCTGTGTACATGGGTACATTGAGATCCATGACTGTACTCTTGAACTGGACCATGCATCCCATGACCCTTATGAGCCACTCTGCCTGGCACCTGGGGAATGGTCAAATTGGGTTTTGCATCCTTGTTCAGCCTATAGATGTTTTTTCCACTTGGTGATTTTTAGAGGCATCTGGATGCCATTGGGACAGAGTTGGATGTTGGGGACTGTGCATCATTTCATTGTGAGGGAGTTTGCCTGTGAGCTTTCAGCCTTACTTTTTACCCAAAGAATAACTTTGATTTTATTGCAGACAGTTTCATAGAAGTAGAATGTGTCATAACAGCAATTATTTACATATCAGTTACCAGGTCAGAATCCCTCTCTACATGAGAAAATCTCAAAAAATTATGAGACTAAACAGAAACTCTTTCTGGGAAAGAAGAACAAGAGCTGGCTAAGAGTAGAGGATAGATTCATAAAATAATTCACAAACATCTCCTCAAAATTATTGATTTAAAAGTGGGCTTATCCAAAGACTAAAAATCAGAAAAAACTTTTGGATTGAGCTTGTCATGCTTCCGGTATATGTAGTTATCATTATTTAATTAATTTTTTAAAAATTGTATGGAAATTTTTGTACCAATTACATTCACCAGTAAATTAAATCATCAAGGCCTCTCATGATTTAAGACTGAACTTTTCAAAGGACCTGACAAAATAATTTACCTTTTCAGTAGTGTGTATTTATGTTTTGATTAATACATGCATTTAAAAAATGCTTTTTCTGTTATAAAGGTGCCATATATGTGCCTGACAAGATAGCATCAATATCTTACTACTGAGTAGAGTGCATATCATATATATAATGTAATTTCCTCCAACCCACATGATTTTTATTTTTCAAAGTATGTTTTTATTACAAAATGTGAACTTACAAAAAATAGTGCATCTTGTAGGACTCCAATACAGTATCCTTCCATCAACACAGCACACCATGATGGAAGGTTTGTCACAGATTATGAGATAATATCATTGTACTATGACCACCAAGCATGGTCCATAGTGTATATTTGGCACACATTTTCCATCATCTCCCATTATCAACATGTCACTCTCGGTGTGGATGTTGTCTGTTTTTCAAAGCTTCCCATGTGTTTACTACTTTTCCCCCATAATCATCAGTTTGACTCCTGGTTTATTCATAATATATCTTATTTGGACCAAGACCTCTAAACAGAATTAGATGTTCATGATCCTGTTGCTAGAAGACATTCTTTTTTTACTTCATCCCTGTGTGTTCTATCCAGCCTGATTATAAATTTAGGAGAATTATTCTAAAGATTCCCTCTACCTGCCTCCCTGTCCCAAGCCCCTAAACAATGGACAGTGGATAAGCTCAAGCCACATACTCTGGGGATCTGAAGGAGGGGTGAGCCAAAACACCATGCTGGACAACTGGCACCACCAGATGGTTGCCTTTCCCTGGATCTGCATAGAGGAAGTGGCACCTGCTCCTACCATCTTTAGCTTCTTCTCCAGGGAGCCTTTTGGTTTGAGGGGCCTGTTGGCTAATTTAGCATTCCTTGAACAGGACTTCCATCCCTGGATAAGCATGGATATATCTGGTGTCACATGGGATAGAATAGACTGTCTCACCCCTAAGGTGTAACTAGTTTCTCATTTTTGTGATCATTTATTCCTAGACCCTTGGCTGACTGACACCTATGCAGCTCCTTTTGCAAACATGATGGTTTTTGTGGAAATCTTATTAGGAATGAATCCTAGTTTAATTCACCTCACTTCTAAAGCCACTATGCCTGGTGGTTGTTATTTGAAATTCCTTGAGAGTGGTTTTAGCCTAGCATAAGAGTAATGCAAACAGTGTTCTGGGTTGATTTAAAAACAGCAGGAATCCATGTTTCTGATTGATCAGTGAAAGCTCTAATGACTTTGTACATGATCTGCAATGTCCTTTTGGACATTTTTCTTATTTGTCTTTTCTCTCAGTCACTCCCTCCACCCCCTTCCTGCCCTTTCATTGCTTGCTCTGATGCCTATCAAAGGAGTGGTGTGATGATCAAGGTTCTTGATTTCCAAATTCATGATTTCTGTGAGAAATTGTTGCTTAATCTTATTGGGACTCATTTGAACAAAACACGTTGCTTTACTCATGCAACATTCAGAACTCTATCCTTATCTGTGGTATTTTGCTGTGGGGTCTCAATGTGTCTGGGCATGGTTTTCTATGATTTTATCCTGTATAGGATTATTTGGGTTCCTTGATTGTGCATCTATGTGCCTTTCATTTTATCTGAGAGGGTTCCTGCCTTTATATCTTTGAATATTCCTTCAGCAACTTTCTCTTTATTTTCTTTCTGTGTTTTCCAGAAATCATGTATGGTATTCTAGATTTTATATCATGTGTCCATTCCACCAGGTGTAGTAAAGCATCCAGATTGCTGAGGTTCCAGTTTCCATTTCCCCATGGAATATTTTAACCACTAACCAAGTCAGACAAGTCCATTTTCCTGATAACTCTGACACACTGTGGATTGGTCTGTGCTCCTGCAAGTCTATGACCCAGTTCTGTAAGGAGAATAGTAAGTCAACAACCACCACTGAGAAGCATAGGACTGCCTGGGAATGCCTCCTGTTGGTTCCAAGAGAGGGGTGGGTTCAGGGTGGAGAACACTGCAATATTCCTGCAGGAGGGTTTTCTTTTCTGAGATTTCCACCAGGTGCCCATGGCCCTACTGCACACATGGTCCTATGGCACAGACCCAAAGTGAGATTCTCAGGTGATTTTAAGGAACTGGAAAGGGTGGGTCTTGTCAACAGTGTTGACCATGACTCCGCCAGGAACTCCGCAGCGACCCAGGGGCCCAAAGGGACCCCTCTGCCCAACACACACACCTGGAACTTGGTTGCCCAGTGGTGTGACTTGGTCTGGTCTGCTTCTGGGGTTGTCCTTTACAGGTAGCAACTTTTGAGCCAGTCCTCACTGGCATCTGCCCTGAAGTGCACTCCAGCCCAATGTGCACCATTCCTTCAGCAGCCTCCTGCTTCATGGATGCCTGACAGAGCTACCAACCACCTAGCTCCAGATCAAGGAGAGCTGCCTGTGGGCCAAGGATACAGGAAGAGATCATCAGACAAGGTAGGACAGTGCCATGGCACTCCAGGTTTACCAGAAGGTCACTTACACTCTCTGTTAAAGTTTATTGTTTCTTTCAAACTCTTTTCTCTTTTGATTTACAATTTTGCATTAAAGGTCTTATTAATTGCTTTAAAAAAAAAACATTCCTTTTAGGTTTTGCCTAGACCACTTGGTACAGGAATGTATCTCAAAAAAAATGGCATAAAAAGCTAATAAATATTACTGTGAGAATAGCCAAAAGCAGCAGCTTTGTATAGCAGGGAAAATGGAGAGATTGAGAGAGGGGTCATTTCTGTGTGAGATTTTGCATCTGGTTTTTGTTGATTATTATTATTGAAATAATGAAAATGTTTTAATAATGATTGATGTTATGAACAAAAACCTCTGTGATTAAAGCAAATACCATGAATTGTACCACTTTGCTTCAATTGAATTCTTTATTATGAAGTCTCCATAAAATTTATTTGTAGAAAAAAGGAAGGTTGTTTGAGAGAAATACACAGTGCGTGGTAGGGACCACAACAAGTAATTATATTTTCATGATGGTCTTGCCTAGTTTATACAAATGTATCAGCAGAGAGCAAGGAGCTGGTGGTGGCTGATGTATGGGATACCTGTATGATGTTATGTATATTTATTTTGTTTGTTCTCAACTTTTACAATATATATGCTGATCTTCTGGAACTATGTCTGTGAAAATGGTGCCATGGATGAGTAAAGATGAGAAATAATAACCAGGGCCAGGGCACCCTGTATCCAAAGGGAGGAGAGCACCACTGCATAAAGCATCATGGCTTTTATTTAGCTTTAGAACAAAGAAAATATGTGTGCGTATGTGCAAAGATAATAGATACATGATGGGCTACATGTTACTAAAGTCAGCAAGTCTTTAGGGTTAATGGTTCAGTTCTCCTTACATTCCTGCACATAACAGACCTTGTTAATCACTATCTGACATATACTAGATATACTCCTTGAAGCATAGAATGCTTCTCCACCAGGCTCCTACCAGGTCTTATCTTAGTGTCTTGAGACTAGAGATGCCTATCCCATACATACCAAGGTGGCCTGCTTTGTCAGTAGTCATGGCTTTATTTGAACTCCTTCATTTCCCCCTTTAATATTAATTAATTTTTAAAATGAAGATCATAGGAACCATTATATAAGATGATACAAGGTGACCTCCTGTCAAACTTGTCTTCTTCCATAGGCTTTTGTGACTGTGCCTGTCTTAGGTTGTCCTCCTCTGAGAATCTTACCCATCATTGGCTAAAAGTCAAGCTTTGTATTCTTACACAGAAGGGAATTTCATTTATATTTTATACTTCTTCAGGTTCCGTATGTGTGTGCTTTTACGTAGATAATTATTATTCAACTCATGGTGTTATTAGTATACTACTTTCTACCACAAATAATGTAAAATTAGTTTTTCATGGCTAAGTTTCTTAACATAAGTGTGTTTATCTGATTTAATTTTTCATTTTTTCTATGAATATATGTTATAACTCTACCCTTGAAAATACAATTAAAATGCATGTAACAATAAGTCCTAATCCAATCCAAAATGATATTTGAACTGTTTTTTGTTTCCACCAGTGAAATGGATTGACAGTATTTAAATTTTCTGACAATTCATTCCAAAATTCTGCACAGGATTTTCTTTCAATTCATTTTGAGACATGCTCCATGCTTTCTTTTGTAATTCTAAAATATCTAAAGAAATATTATGCTTAAATCCAATCAAATGATTTTTTACCTCTTGCCAATCATGCTCAATCTTATTAAAAGGCAAAGGAGTAATACAAAAAGAACTTTCATTCTAATCACATTTAAGAGCTCTTAAGTTTAAATTATAGATTTGATTATCCAAATGTATAATAGTTGTTTCAAGATCATTCATATGATTATTCAGTTCCATATAAATGTGAGACTAGCTATGCAACATTTCACTTGCATTTTTATGCCAGTCCCTAACATATTGTTGAGTCTAGACTCCTTGATGCAGGGCTGTGCCAGCAGTGGCTGTGGCAGTTATGATGCCAATCAGTCCCAAAATTCCTGCTATTAAAAGTCCAATCAGTCTTATAGTTCTTTTTAAATAATGGTCAAGGAAATGCCACAGCAACTGGGATTGCTGCCAATGTCTGGTCATCCAAACCAGTAACCATAGTCCTCTTTTTCTTCTTGTTATAAAAAGAGTTTGATTTTTCTGCAAATATGAATTCTGAAGACATGTAAATAAAGAGCAATTGGAGCAGCTAACGTTCCTTTCACCAAAAGTTACTTTTCCAATGATAAAAACTATAGGATCTCATACACATACTGTAAGAAGTTGAGTTGATTTTCTTTTTAATCTGGTAATATTAGTTTTAATGCCTTACCATTCAAAAATTGGGCCAGTTCCCAAAGATAATTTCCACAAATAATTTAGAGATTTGTTAAGTTTAGTGTCCCATGGTTGTGGGATAAATCTTTCTTGATTTTTCCAATTTATTGAGGTGTTAGTAAATGCCATATAACCAAATTTCCAGAAATAAGGATTAGTGTCATAGTGACTGTGGTTGAATTGTTAATGAACCAAGATATGGTTGTGTTTTCAACAGGCTTCAGCATTCCTATAAGGGCCCGAACCTTTACAATTCCATAAGAATCATTAAACAACACAACTTCTGTAAAACTATGACATACATGCCATTTGTTATTAAGTAATCTGTTTTGAGCGGGACATGTAAGGTTTACCATATTTTCTGATTTATATGGAAAAAAGGGAAAATGAAAATATAAATTTGAGTTTGATTTTTCTCTGTTAAAACTACACTGAGATTTTGAAGTTGCAAGCATGTGGAACCATGTCCAATACAGAGGGTGATCTATAAAAGGTAAAGTTAAATTTTCTATAAATTTCCTTTCTTCTTTTGGCTTTAGGGGTAGCCATAAGTCTATAGGTGCCAGAAAATGGTGAGATTGATTAAGATAAATTGGGTAAGACTCATCAGCCCAAGTTAACAGTTCTAAAAGAGGTGGGTTGGTAATGTATGCCAAAAAAGTGTAATTATGATATGTTATCTTACTTTGACATAATGCTTTACCTATAATTAATCCAATGTGAAACCACCATGTCCACAGTTTAAGTTTTGACAGCATCTGCAACTCTAGGCTTGATTCTTCTGGAGGGGATCCACTGTTGTTCTCCTGTTTCTATAATAATAAGAGCAAAACCTCAGCCCCAAATTTTTAACCCTTTTTTTCCCATTTATTGTTTGTTTCATTTTTCCAATATATCAGTTGTCTGATATTCTTTTTATTAACCTCGCATTGTCCTTCTACTGCAGTGGTATTAGAAATTTGTTGTCTCTTAAGAAAATTTAAGGTAAGCAATGCTTTATGTAGTTTGTTTTTAGCAGATTCTCCTCCATCTCTCCCTTTTTGGTTTTGCAACATTAATTTTAGTAAGTGAGTGCTTTTTTCTACAATAGATTGACCCCTGGCATTATTTGCTTGGATAAGAGAATGTTGGAGATGTTTATTGAGTTGTGTTAAAGGTGTTTTTGAGGTGGCTGCAATGAGTGTAAATACATGCTTGCAGGAAGGCAGAATGAGTAAGGTGTAAAGCCTTAAAGACATAATATTGACACATGGTGGGTGTATTGAATATTTCTGGTGGCAGAACTTTTTATTGATATTTAGTTAATGTATTTTTGTTAATAATTGAATGAATATAAAATAAGTGAAGGATTGTTTATAAACAGGGGTTTATCTGTTATATTCCAATCTTTAATAATATGTATACAGACATTCACATGCTTACCAAACCAGGGGATACACTGATATACTTGGCTTATTGATGGCTAGAGTCCTGGATAGATACAAGATACAAGATAAATGTTAATGTGTATATTTAGTTTAATAAGCTTATACTGACAATTAGAGTGAGAAACATGAATAACATAATAAATTAAAAGATTAAGTTAATATTGAACAAAGTTAGAGAATGATAGATAAAGAGAGCAGTTATATATATATATACTTACCAATATTTAGCTTTTAGCTGGGAAGTGTTGAATTAGCAACTGATAGTAGAGTTTTGGTTGACTGTGTTTAGGATTAATGAATTTGATACTACATATGCCAATTTATGAGTATTTTGCTAATTCCTGAGTGTTGTAAAACAACGTGGAGTTTGACGGTGCCGGGAACGATCCAAAGAGAGATTGGGATCAGGGGACCTCACTCCATGTGGAATGCAGGCAAGTTTATTTAGATTGAAGCTACTTTTTATACTACAAAGCTGAAAACAAAAGTAGGGAGTTCTTCACTAGGTTCTCAGCTTGGTGCGTGAGAACGCTACCTGTTTGTG
>JAQZBX010099582.1:0-11459 GCA_029593785.1 Cabassous unicinctus
AAAATCAATTTATTAACATGAAATTAGTGTTTATGTAAGGCTGAGAAAGAAATACTACAGGGTTTTGAGTCTTTCTTTTTGGAGTAATGAAATTGTTCTAAAATTTTTGTGATCATGAATGTAAAACATTGTGATTATGCTAAAATCCAATGATTATACACTTTGGATAGATCATATGGTATGTGAATATATCTCAATAAAACTGCTTCATAACAGTTATGTACAGCCGGGAAACAGAGAGATTGAAAAGTGAGGAAGTTTCTTTTTGTTTTCTTTTTTTGTTTGTTTATTATTATTATTATCAAAATGATGAAAATGCTCTAATACTGATTGAAGTGATGAATGCACAACTATGTGATTATAACAATTATCATTGATTGTACACTTTGGATGAATTGTATACTTTATTAATATGTAGCAATAAAATTGATTTGTTTTAAAAAAAAGTCTAGTAGTCCATCACCAAATCCATGATATGGTAAGAAGGGGAAGAAATTTAAAGTGTATTATTTGTCTTACTGCTCAAGAGGTAGATAAATCAATTTCTGAGGGATATGATTATGAAATAACAATTTTACTTAAAGATGAAAGAAATAGAAATAATATCCAGATGAAATTACTTTTTAAATACGAGATAAAACAAAAGGTAAAGAAAGCAGTTCATGGAGGAAAAGGCAAAGAAGGAACCTCTATAACATATTGCATATTGAAAGGATTAAAATAAGGTGAAATTGGAATTACTGGATCATATGGCACTTGTATAGTGAGATTTCTGAGGAACACAAATCTGTCCTCCACAATGGCTGCACCATTCTACATTCCCAGCAGCAGTGGATGAGGGTTCCCGTTCCTCCACATCCTCTCCAACACTTACAGTCTTTGTTTTTTTAATAGCTGCCAGTCTAATGGGTGTAAGATGATATCTCATTGCAGTTTTGATTTGCATTTCCCTATTAGCTTGTGAGGTTGAGTATCTATTCATGTGCTTTATAGCCATTTGTATTTCTTCTTTGGAGAAGTGTCTGTTCAAATAACTTGCCCATTTTTGAATGAGTTGTTTCTCTTTTTCTTTTTGAAGTATAGGATTTCTTTATATATGCTGGATATTAGGCCCCTATCAAGTACATGGTTATGAAATATTTTCTCCCATTTAGTAGGTTGCCTTTTCACTTTCTTGACAAACTCTTTTGAGGTGCAAAAAATATAGCGATTCCCATATTCCCCACTCCCCACACATCCCACACCCTCCCACATAAACATCCTTCATTAGTGTGGCATGCTCATTGCAATTGATAAATACATGGGGCTTTGCTATATAGCATTGGCCATAGTTCACATTGTAGTCTACACTCTCTCCCACACAGTTCTGCACCACATGTGATGATATAAAATGGCCTATATCTGTCATTGTAGTGTCATTCAGGACAATACCCAAGTCCCAAAAAAGCCCCCATATTACAAGTGTTTTTCCCTCTCCCTGCCCCCAGAGCCTCCAGTGACCACTGGCTCCACATCAATATTGTAATTTCTTCCATTGCTAGAATCTCTAATGAAGTGGCAACAGTCCCCAAGTGTAGGGGCAATGACTGGCAAAGGAGGATGAACTATGCAATTTTGAACACTGTAGCTTTTTAGTATGTTTCCAAGTCATGTAGTGTGATTCCTCCAATTTATTTATTTTTCAACATGTTTTGGCTATTTGTGGCCTATTGCCCTTCCATATGAATTTCATAGTCAGTTTTTCCAATTCAGTAAGAAGTGTTCTGGTGATTTTTATTAGGATTTCATTAAATCTGTAGATCAGCTTGGGTAAGATAAAAATCTTAAAGATATTTAGTCTTCCTTTCCATGAATAGGGAATATTCTTCCATTTATGTAAGTCTTCTTTGATTTCCTTTAACAGTAATGTTTAGTGTTCTGCCTATAAGTCATTTACATCTTTAGTTAAATTTATTCTTAAGATTTGATTCTTTTAATTGCCCTTGTAAATGGGATTTTTTTTCTTGATTTCCTCATCAGATTGCTTATTATTGGTGGACAGAAATGCTACTGAATTTTGCACATTAATGTTATATCCTGAGACTTTACTGAACTCATTTGTAAGCTCCAGAAGCTTTGTTGCAGATTTCTCAGGGCTTTGTATGTATAGGATCATGTCATCTGCAAATAGTGAAATTTTTACTTTTTCCTTTCCAATTTGGATGATTTTATATCTTTTTCTTCCTTAAGTACTTGAGCAAGTATATCTAACACGGTGTTAAATAGAATCAGTGAAAGTTGTTTTCCTTGTCTTGTTACCGAACTTAGAGGGAAATCTCTGAGGATTTCACCATTGAATATGATGTTAGCTGTGGGTTTTTCATATTATGCTTTATCATGTTGAAGAAGTTTCCATCTATTCCTATTTTTTGTAGTGTTTTTATTAGAAAACAGTGCTGTATTTGGTTGGATTCTTTTTTTTACATCTATAGAGATGATTATGTGTTGTTGTTTTTTTGCTTTTGATGTGTGCTATATTAGTTGGTGGAGACCCACATAATTAGTGGTAAGGTATTGGACTCCCATCCTGGGGAGGCCTACTATGTTCTCAAATAGAGGGAAGGAGTCTCTTGAGAATATGGATGGTGCCTAATAGGGAAGGACAGACCAGTGTGTCAAGCCCTCAGAGTTGTTCCAAGTAACTATAAATCTTGTCCTTCAAGGAGTGAAGCCTAGTGATTGCCATGGGTACCAAGAGGAGGGGGAGGGAAGAATAGACCAGATGGAACAAGGGCCACCTTGGGGGTGATGGAAGTGTTCTACATGCTCTTGCAATGATGGATACAGGACATGTTAAATTACATCAAAATTTATAAAAGTGTATGGTACAAAATGTAAATCATGATGTAAACCATTGGTCATGGTTAGTAGCTATGTTTCAATATTTGTACATCAGTTTCAACAAACGTACCATCCACATATAAAATGTTATTAATACGGGAAGGGGGAAAAGGGGGACAATGTTGGGTTTATGAAAGTCCCCTGTATTCAGTATATGACTTTTCTGTAACTTAAATCTTCTTTGAAGACAAAATGGAAAAAGTAAGACACAGGGGGAACAAGTGGATGAAAATGTCACCGTACATATAAGACAACAGATCTTACAGTGATGAAAGGTAGAATGTAAATTTTTTTTCGTATTTTTTCATTATTTTTTATTATCACAAATTTTTTTAAAATTTATTAAAATTTTGTTTGCATTTTATTTCTTATTTTTAAAATTATTATTATTTAATTTTCTTAAAATTGTATTTGGATATTTTATTGGTATCATTTTTGGAAGTTTTGGATTGAAGAAAGTTTACAGCTGTGGCAGGGAAGGATCATTTTGGGGGTATCACTGATGGGGGATACATGGGAGGAGGCTCATCTGGGCAACCATATATGGCATATAAATGTGTTCAAATATTCATGGAGCATTTTCAAAGTGGGTGGAGATATGCACAATAATCGAAGGAATATCCGATTTCCATCCTGGGGAGCTCTGTCACATTCTCTAATGGAATAGTTAGAATCTCCTGAATACAGGGGCAATGATAGTGAAGAAGATTGGTCCATTTACGAACTCTTCATATTGATGAGTGTGCTTATGAACTTTTTCCCTTGAAATTGAAACTTATACTAGTATTATAGGATACCTAAAAGTAGCCTTCTGGGAGCCTCCTTGTGGTTCATATGTGGCCTCTCTCTAAGCCAAGCTCAGCATATAAATGCATTACCTTCCCAGCAGCATGGGACATGACTCCCAGGGATGAGCCTCCTTGGCACCTAGGAATTACTACCAAGCACCAACTATCAATGCAAAGGAAAAAGGCCTTGACTAAACGGGAGGAATGGTAAAGACAGATGAGTTTATCTGGTGAAGAGACTTCAAAGTGCATTGGGATGTCATTCCAGAAGTTATGCTTACATATGTCTACGTAGGATCTCATTGACTGCCAAAGTAAATACTACCACAAATAGCTGGGCTCCTCAGGACCTTAGAGACATCCAGACACTATAATCATGGCAGATAGCTCAGGAGTTTGGTGATATGACAGTGGGCTCTACTTTGGAAATTATGGTCCCCAGTGTGACAGAGTTGGGTTGAGTTGTTGTTTCCCTTCTGTCCTTCTGTCCTTATAATAGAACCTATAATTTGTGCTACTGTTGGTATGTGTACATCCAAGAGATTTAAATCTTTTGGATCTCCATGTGACAGCTGTGCCCTGAATCGCATCAGAGTTGCAACACCAATTCTCCAGTCCATTTTCTCACCCAGGACAAATAACAAGGAGTGGATAATGGACAACTACCATACCAAGGAACCAAGGAAGTCTGCAACTGCAGGCAAGATAGCCCCATACATTGGCCTTATAGGATCACAGTCCCTTCTCAATTAGAGGTAGAGTGGACATCACCCTCCCAGAATTCTCAAGATTGGGTAATTAACTATGGACTAAAGTAGGCTTACTGGTATTCTGCTGTAGACTTATTGTAATTCGAGCAATGAATGAAATTATATCATCAATAAGGAGGCAGTGGCCACGGAGGGTCTGAGGGAGAGGGAAAAACAGGTGCAACACAGGGGCATTTTTGGGACTTGGGAATTGTCCTGAATGACATTGCAATGACAGATATAGGCCATTATATATCTTGCCATAACTTACAGAATTGTGTGGGAATGTAACCTACAATGTAAACTTTAACCCACGCTTCATAACAATGCTCCAAAATGTGTTCATCAATTGCAATGAATGTACCACACTAATGAAGGATGTTGTTAATATGGGAAAATGTAGGAAGTGTGTGGAGCAAGGCATATGGGAATCCCCTATATTTTTTATGTAACATTTACGTAATCTAAGTATCTTTAAAAAAAATTTTTTTTAAATAAAATTTTTTAAGCAATGAAAAAAAAATTAGGTGGAAGAAGACAATTCATATCAGGCCAGGCATTGAATAGATTTTTACAAAGATGAGTTCAATAAGTAAATCAGTTTCTTAATGCAAAACACAGAGCAAGATGAATGTTCCAATTAATTAAAATAGGCAGGTCACAGTATGAGTGAAAAAGACAAAAACAAACCTAACCTCAAATATATATCACCTATATCAAATAAATAAATATGAAATAAACATAAAATGAATTGAATAAATATGATAAATAAAAGATTAGGGAATAATTGAATATCAGAAAAATGCAATAAAATTCTGGTTTCATGATTAAAAACCTTGAAACAGGCAAAAGTGGTCAAGTTTTATATTAAATCTATAATGAATATGTAGATGTAATGGAATTTAATGTTTCCAGCAAGCATAAAATTATGTCTATAAAAACTGTTGAGACTGACCAAACAAAAACTAAAATATATTTTATAAAAAGAAAGAAAAAAATCAACTTCTAAAAATTTAAACAAGAATTTTAAAATGTGGAAAATATATGACACATAAAGCAAGTATGCAATAATTTAATAATAATTTCTTAATTTCTTATATTCAAGAAAACAATGAACAATCCTATGGGAAGGTGTTCGTGGCATAAAGAAGAAATTAAAGAGGAAGAAATTAAAATTGGATAAAAATAGGAAAAGATAGATAATATTTATACCCTTAATATTGCTAATAAAATATTACATCTAATGATCACCTACTAGAAAGGTAAAGAATAAAAATCTAACAATGGTGAAGATGGGTCAATATGTAATCTTGGTCATTGTTTCTAGTTTTACAGATAAACTAAAATTTCCTTGGAATAAAATAGGTTAAAGCAAAAAAATGTCATTACTGTTAAAGACAGTAAATAATCTAAGTTGTGGAAACTTAAATTAAGACAAACCATCAGAAGGAGATGAAGGAAGGAAGGGAGGGAGAGAGGGAGAGGCAAAGGGAAAGAGAGAAGGAAGAAACTTTCATAGGTTGCTCGTGGGAAGGTAAAATTATACAAACACTACGGCAAGAGATCTGTCAGTTTCTTAATAAAACTAAATGTGGAAATACTCTCTGAACCAACCAATCCACTCCTAGAAATTTACTGGAAACGAATGGAAACAAAAACACATGAAAAATAATGTCCATAGAAGATAGTCCAAATGCCTATCAACAGGAAAATGGATTAACAAACTGCTGTATATTTATCTAATAAAGTCTGATAAGGCAACAAAATGGATTTGCCTCAAAAACCTTAGGTTGATTGAAAGTAGGCTTACACAAAAGTTTTATTCTATTTACATAAAGATCTAAAATACATAATTAACCTTTGGTGGGAAAATCAGGAGAATGGTTGCCTCTCAGAGGAAAGGTGAAGATAAGGATCAGTTGGGAAGGGACATGATGGAACATTCTGGGATGAATTGGGGTTGCACAACTATATACACTTATCAAAACTCGGTGGATATGCTTTAAGATTTTTTTCATTGCATTGCATTTAAATTTTACACCAAAAGAAAAAGTCTGAGGATATATTGGATTCTAATAATGATATACTTGGGGAAGTTGGAATGAACTGATAACTGATTTAATTTGAAATGCTTCAGAAAGTTCAATGGATTGATGTATGAATACATGGATAGATAACTGATTAACAAAGTATAAAATTGGTAGAACATGTCACCATAAAACTCTTTTATGTTTGCTGTGTTAGAAATTTTTCATTAAAAAAATACGGAAAAGTTACAGATTCATTTATTTTCATTTATGAATGTGGTTGTAAATCAGCGAAATAAACATTAGCAAATATCACACAGTTATATGCTAAAAGAATAATAAATCTGGGAAGCAGATGTAGCTCAAGCAATTGGGCTCCTGTCTACCATATAAGAGGTTTAGGGTTTGATTCCCGGGGCCTCTTGGTGAAGGCAAGCTGGCCCGCGTGGAGTGCTAACCCCAGTAGAGAGATGGCAAAGCAAAATGACCCAACAAAAAAAGAAAAACAGAGGAGACACAATAAAAGATGAAGCAGACCAGGATGCTGAGGTGGCGCAAGTGATTGAGCAACTCCCTCCCACTCTGGAAGGTCGCAGGATCGGTTCCTGGTGCTGCCTAAAGAGAAGACAAGCAGACACAGAAGAACACACAGAGAGCAGACAGCGAGCACAAAAACAACAGGTAAGGGGAGAGAAATAAAGAAATAAATCTTTTTTTAAAAGTACATAAAAAAAGAATAATAAATCTATCTCCATTGATTTTATTTCCAGTAAATTAAATATGGTTCAATATTAGAAAATCTAGTACTGACATTCTAATAATAGCATTGATTACATTAATAAATTAAGCAAATGTGATTACCTGAATATTCTCTTGAAGGGAAGATTAACAGCTGATTATGGTTCCTTATGCCTTCTTAAGACACTTGAGGATTTCATTTCTTGCTTTAAATCCTCCTTGTAATATAAATTCAATAAATTTTTTATAATATATTGGATCAAAGATAAATAAATATCTGAACACATTACTATGGACTTGTTACTCATAACCAGGATTGATGAGATGTGGCTGCTCCCCAAAATGGGATAGTTTCCCACCTTGAGAAGGTTATATAGTTAGCAAGGTGTGCAATTGAAAATGATGATGGCTTCCCTGAGATCTGAATGCTCATGGCATGTCAACTTCCTTTCCTGAGTTTTTATGTAAGAAACTGTAATTACAAGTAATAAAACCTTTTAAAAAATTTTTTTATAAGAAATAAAACTTCTTTTTTGTGCTATTATCATAATTGGTTTGTGATATGCCCTAAATCCTATCTTAATGGTAATTATACTTAATGTTACTTATATTGGGGAAACCTATTGTGTTTTAAGAATTTACATATCAGTGCAAACCTAACAACTATACTCCAAATAAAGCAGCATTCACAAAATCAATCTAATCTAATTCAACATGGCTTCCTGATTAATGTTCTAAGTAAAATATAAATATGTTTCCTAATTTGAACATATCTACATTTCTCTTTGTGCACACATGCACCAAGTTTAAGGGTATGTGTGTTAGTTGTTTATATTCAAATTGAAAACTAACATCAATGAACAAAGTTGAGGAATATTTTAGTAAAATGAGAAAATCATAGCATCTGGCTCTTTTAAATAATATTTTACTTTATTCGGGGAATTCTAACAACGAAGTCAAAAAAAAGGCATAAATCCAAAAAGAATAGGCAAATGTCATTATGGGTAGATAACAAAATTTTTACTTAGACAACTTAGAAAAACCAATTGAAAATCTATTAGACACATTGGAACAATTCAGTAATGTTATTAATTTAAAATAAATACACAAAATATAATAAAAGAATGATATTTAACTATAAAGTTAGAAATTTTAAATTCCGAAGAGTCATAAATGTAAAACCTGAAAATGCACAGAAATAATTTTTAACGATGTTCATAATACACAGGAAGAATATATATGAACCAGTACTACACTAATGTAGAACATGAAGTAGTTAAAAAGGCGTTGTATCATATAATATATTCTGGAATGTGAACTCTCAGTATTATAAAGTTATTGACTCCTCCTGAATTAACTGATTAGTTCTCAGGAAATAATTGCAAAATTTCCTTGCAGCATGGCTTAAACCAAAGAAAAATATGTAATCTTATATCAATCCAAATTGAATTGGGCAAATAAATTATGTCTTAATTTCACACAATGGAATACTAGACAGCCATTGAAAATAATAACTTAATTTTCCATATATTAGTGGCTACTATGTTTGTATTTTAGTAGGAAACTTCTATTTTAAAAATGTATGTTGTGATATATTATATTATAGCTCACATGTACATTGCCCTTTCTGTGTCACTACATGCAGGAGGATTATACACACACACCCTATTTAATTCAGGTGTGACCATATTACTTCCTTTGGCCAATGGAAAGTGAGTGTAAATTATATGCATTGTTTCTAGTAGAAGTTTACATTCACCAATGGCCCCCTTTCCCTCTGCCATGTTGGCCAACACATGGTGTTCCAAATAAAATCTGTTCCATCAAAGCTTTGGTACAGAGGTAAGATGATATAATCCAGGGCTAGTGGAAACACAATGATCTATTGATTCAAAACAATACAATACAATCCCCAGAAAACTTTTGGTAAGACATTATAAGCTGCTTCTAAAATCTATATGAAACTGAAAATAACCTAGAAGAGTCAAAACAACTTTGAAAAAGAACAAGCTGGGAAGATAAAAAATACCTGACCTCAAAACATGTAATATATAATATTCAAGACAATGTGGAGTTAGCCTAAATACAGATAATATAGAGAGGCCAGAAATAGACACATACAAATATTGTCAGTTGATTTCAAGAAAAGTATTGAGGCAATTAAAAGAAGAAAATAAAAATTTTTCAATAAATGTTATTGGAACAATATAATACCAGTATAGAAAAATGTGAATCTCCATGCCTACTTCACATGATATACAAATATTAACTTGAAATAGATCACAGTCTGTATTAGTCAGGATTCTCTAGGGAAAGAGAATCTACAGGAAATATCTGTAAATTTTATGAGACTTAATAAAATTCTCTCATGAGACAGTGGGGATGCACAAATCCATATTCCTCAGGCAGGCTGCAAACCAGGGGCTCCAATGAAGGACCTTGATGAGTTCCCAGGAGATGCTGGCTGTCCAAAGTGGAGTTTGAAACTCTCTCTCAATGCTGAAATCACCTCCCTTTTAAGGCATTCAACTGATTGGATAAAACATCACTCATTGCTGACAGCAATCTCCTTGGTTGATTTTAGATGTATTCAGCCATCTATGCAAGGAACTCAATCATGACTAAACTCCATAAATGTCCTTTTATTACAATTATCCTAGTGCTTGCTTGGCCAAACAACTGGGCATATTTACCTGGCAGAGTTGACACATTAGCCTAACCATCCCATAGAACTTAAAATTAAACTGAAGTTCTAAAACTTTTGGAAGAAAATATAGGAGATAACCTTCACAAAAACTTCTTAAACACCATATAAAGAAAAAATGGATGATAATTTATCAATATTTAAAAACCCCTGCTTTTAAAAAGACACTTTTAAGAAAATGAAAAGGCAAGCCACAGAATGGGACATATTATAGTCTATACATATATATAAAACAAAGGAATTGCATTTGGTGTATATGAAGAACTCTTACAACTCAAGAAAAAGATTTTAAAAAATCTAATTTAAAAATGGGCAAATGATTTGGATGATTCACAAGAAATATGAATAAGCAATAAACACATAGGGTAATAAACACATAAAGCATGACCTAATCATCAGGGAACTACAAATTAAAATGTGATGCTATTCCACCATTGCACATCCATTAGAAGATCTTTTATGAAAATGCTGTCAAAGCCAAGTTTGGTGAGTATGTTGGTGGTAATATTGATCAACTGCAACTCATAAATTGCTGGTATGCATGTAAGATGGTTCAACCTCTTTGGCAAACCGTTTGTCTCTTTCTTATGAAGTTACACATTCACTTACTATATAACCCAGAATATTAAAAAACATTCATACCAGCTTTATTCATAATACCCAAAGCTATAAATACCCCTTGTGCATATACCCATCAACACATGATTTGATTGACAAATTATGATACATACATACATTATTATACTCCTCAGTCATAGAAATGTGCAAACAACTGATCTAACCTATAGTTACACAAAACAGATCAGTGGTTACTATGAAAGGTGGAATTGATTGAAAAGAGGATGACAGAACTATCTGAGATGACAGAAATTTATATTTGTTGATGGAGGCGATGATTACATATGTGAATGCATTTGACAAAACTCATCTATGTGTAAACTTAAAGTGATTGTATTTTGTTTTATATAATTATAACTGTAAAGTTGATTAAAATATGAATATAAAAATTGCAACTATTTACATTCATAATAAAATAAATTAGCTTTTAGAAAGCGGTTTATGGATTAAAAAGTACTTTTACATATTGTGATTTTTATTGCTCTTCACAACCACATAAGGTAGTTATATTTTTAATTGTTCTTAGTTGAGAAACTGAATCTCAGAAAGATTAAGTGACCTGCCCATGGCCTATAGTTAACAAATAGTTAATAAGTAGGCCTTTGTATTTCAATGTTCTTTCTATTAGACGATAGTATTCATTAGTCCATTGTCCCTTCTGCTACAATTCCAGGTTGCTAAGCAAAGTAAAACTACTCAGTTTTATTTTAAATGTGATATTTATTATATATTAAAATAACTATAAAAGAATATGTGAAGTAAATAATTTTGGCATTACCTAAAATTGACTGATTTCTACAAGACTGGCATATTTCTGATGGTGGTTTTTCTAAAATCACAAGATTTCTATTAAATTCTTCTTCTGCACATTGAAATCACCACAAAGGATGACTAAAATTATTCAAGGGTAGAAAATCAGGACTTGTGTAACACAAATAATTTAGATGAAGGTCAT
>JAQZBX010099583.1:0-11459 GCA_029593785.1 Cabassous unicinctus
AAAAAAAAAAAAAAGACTGATTTTGCACACTGAAAATTGAATGGAAACTTAAGAAATTAGAGAGCCAACCATCTGGAAACATTAAGTCAAACCACCACCCTTTCAGGACCTGTACTTTTTCCATTATTAAATGATGTATCTCCTTGCTTATCGCCATGGTAAAATCCCTTACCATTTATAACTCCGTCAGCTGAATCCTTTTTTAATTGCCCTCGGTGTGACTGTAAAGCAATCAGCTCAAAGTTGCAGGTAAAACAATTTTCTCGCCAACACTATCACTTTCTATAGTCTTTGAAAACACTGATTTTTTCCTAATGATATTTAATTCCCATTGCCTCGTCATTTTTTTATTCTTTCAGTTGGTGACTGTAGGTCTTCCAATGTTGTTAATAAAAAAAAAATACTCTTGCGCTAGATTTCCATCAGGCATTTTAATTTTCCACAAGATGGTGCAATGGGGTGAACCATATCCCTCCAAAAGGCATGTTCTAGTCTTATCCCATCCCACCATTCCAGTAATGTGAATTTATCTGGAAATGGGGTCGTTGAAGACATGATTTGTTAAGATGAGGCCAATCTGGAATTCTGATAAGAAGAGGGACACAAAAAGATATACACAGAAGGAAGAAGGTCACGTGAAGACAACAAGCAGAGGGTGCAGGGATGAATTTACCAGAATGTCAAGGACTGTCAGCAAACACTGAAAGCTGGAAGAGGCAAGGTTTCAGATAGAGCCTGGCCCTACTGACACCTTGATTTCAGATGTCTGATCTTATAGGAGAATATATTTCTATTGTTTTAAGCCACCAAAATTGTGCTAATTTGTTACCTCAGTCCTAGGAAACTGAGACAATGGGGCAAACCATGCCCCTACTTTTCCGGCAAGCCCTTTAAGTCTTGTTTTTTTGGACACATCCACTCCAAACTACCAGAGGATGTGAAACAAATGCTGGGGTGGTGCAGCACTGGCAGAAAGACCAAATTCTACCTTCCAGTGTTTTCATGGACATGAATGAAGGGATGTGTGCTGGGCACCCCGTGGTGTGCCAAGGCATCCTGGCATAGCAACAGACTCTGCAGATGCATTTTCACCAACGTGTGAAAATTAATTTGGCACAATTGAGGACCTTATTCACTGTAGCATGTTCTATAAAGTCACCATGAACACTGAATTAGCAAAGACTGACCCACTGCTCCTAGGGGAGATACAGGGTTAGGTCAGCCGATCAATACACAACTTAGTTTTCCGTGTGCTTCCGTTTAAAGACACGACTCTGGTTTGCTGGGCTCCCAAAAACAATATAACAGAAATGGGTTAGCTTTTACAATGGGAATTTATGAGCTTACATGCTTATGGTTTTGAAGCTATGAAAATGTCCAAATCTAGGCGTCATCAAGACGCTTTTGTCCTGAAGACTAGCTGCCAGCAATCCTTGACTCCTCTGTCACATGGCAAGGCACATGGTGGCATCTGTTGGTCTCTCCTTTCTCTTCTGGGTTTTGTTGCTTTCAGCTTCTTGCTTCTGTGGCTTTCTCTTTGTCTGAATTTCATTCCTTTATAAAGGACTCTAGTAAGAGGATTAAGACCCACCCTGAATGAGGTAGGTCACATCTTAAGATCCTACTCACCAAAAAATCCTACTTATAATGGGTCCATACCCAAAGGAATGGGTTAATTTTAAGAACATACTTTTCTGGGGTATATACAGCTTCAGACCATCACAGATATCTGATTTAATGAATACCGTTGATTAACATTGAACTCACGGCCAACAGCATTTTACTCATGCCTGAATGAAGTTCATGTAATATGTATTTTCTACACTAGAAAGCACTTCAGCACGCGCTGGGGGGTGCATTTTAAGTGGTGAAATAAGCAACAAAAAAGTACAAAAATGTGAAAAAAATGGCATTAAATAACTGTGAAAGGACATTTGTTTTCAGTATAAGAGCTGAAACAGGAAGCAGAGTGTTGCCTTGCTCAGTCCCCACTGGGAACAGGTGCATAGGGTGACTCACAGTTTTTGCTGCTCTATGCATATATGCGAACAACCAGAAAGCGGCCTGAGTGTTGATTTTGGGGTTACAGATAAATTTGAGCAAGTAGGAGAATTGGCAAATACAGAATCCATGAATTATGAGGTTCTACTGTGCTCTTAGGGCAATATCCCGCAGGTGGTACCCTGAATTGAGCAGGTCCCAAGGGCAGGCATGGAGTGGGTACAATTGGTTACTCGTAAGACTTTATGCATGACGTCAGGTGGGCAGAGAAGGATAACAGGTTTACCGGGATGCCAGAAAGCTTTGCATCAAGGAAGTGGGACCTGAGCTCTCCCACAGGGCTGTGTGTAGGATGGTGGCCATGTGAAAGCCACTGTGTATCCCTCATCTCCCACGTGGGGAGCTGGGACTCAGGGGCCCACTCAGAGAGCCTGACACAGGACCCATGGGGCTTGCTTCATGGCCAAATTTACTAGCTCTCGCCCTCCAGCAGGTTACTCAAGCTTGTGCCTCAGGTTTCTCCTTTTATAAAACACTGATGATGATTCCTTCACCTCATGGGGCTGATGTGAGAGTTCAGTGAGATAATGCATTGAAGGTAGTGAGTGTAGAACTTGGCACACAGTGTTTGGAAATAGAAGCTATTATTAAATTTCTTTTCCCAGTGTCCACAACTTGGCCCTGATAATCACCATTAGATGCCGAGCTTTACGGTAACTGAATGATCTTTTGTCTTAAAGCAATTCCATTCCACTCAAATGACCTACATGCACTATTTCTGTCAAAACATAGTGACTGCAGTTTCTGTTTCAAAAGTCTTTTGCATGACCCCAGTTTTATAAGTTACAAAGAAAATATGCAGTTTCAAATTTCAAAGCAAACAATTATGTGAGTGAAATGGGCTAGAGTAAATAATAAAGTCATTATTAAAAAGGAAATCAAACCTAAAATTGGTAAGAGAAAAAGATCAGGACAAATCGCAATCCAAGATGGATTCTTTATTTGATGTCATTCTCCAAGGTCATTTAGAAAACTGGCTTGCAGGCTTCGTTTTATTTTGTAAATAAAACCATTATTAAAAAAAAACAACAGACAATAACTTTATGGGTTTCTTAAAATGCCTTCCTCCGATTTGAAACAACTGAAATGAAACAGCAAGTCAGAAAAAAAAATCCCATTTCTGGTCTAACGTTCTCCCTTAGTGTAAGGTAAAGAATGTGCTACTATAAGAGGGCCACCAACGAGGAAGGGCCATGACTTTTGCGTGGGATCACACATATCAGTGCTGCATGTAGTCAACAAATTCCCTTAAAATTTGTTTCAAAATATGATGACTTGCTTGGTGGAAATTACTGCAAGTTTTTAAAAAGGAGGGCTACTCGAACTTTACACGGAAACCCAAAAGGACTGCTTGCCTCATCCAAGCAAATGTAAAATGATCCTACTTTCTGCAAATTTTGTCCTCTCTTTGAAAGAGCTTTTTATTTTTTCCCCAAAACAAGTCATTCTTATTGTGGAGTTCCCTTCTCCCAGAACATTGCTAAAAATATAAATATGAAATCTCTAGAAATATTCAGAATAGTTCTGTAATCATCTTCCCCCAAATCGGAGCCAACCTCCTTGTTCTTTAGAAATAGATGGACTATGCGTCTGCCTTCATCCTACCCACAGACACAACACATTCACAAATACTTTTCTCTCTGTACAGGTGCATTCACTCTCCTCCTGCCAGGTACTGGAAGCTCACCTTGTGCTCTATCAGGGTGCTGAATGTGGGAATGGGGGCTGGGGTTGTGTATGTGTGGGGGGGTATATTAGTCAGCCAAAGGGGTGCTGACGCAAAATACTAGAAATCGGTTGGTTTTTATAAAGGGTATTTATTTGGGGTAGAAGCCCATAGTTACCAGGCCATAAAGCATAAGTTACTTCCCTCACCAAAGCCTATGGCCACGTGTTGGAGCAAGATGGCTGCAGACGTCTACTAGGGTTCAGGCTTCCTGGGTTCCTCTCTTCCCGGAGCTTGCCTCTCTCTGGGCTCAGGCTTGCTTCACGTCACAAGGCCAGCTGTCTCCTTCCTCATGACCAAGCTCCTCTGTGGACTTACTTCCCTGGGCTCCAGCATTAAAACTCAGCATCAGAACTCCAACTCAAAAACTCCCACTCTGTCCTTTGCCATGTCTTTTATCTCTGAGACCCCACCCACCAAGGGGCGGGGCTCAACACCCTACTGACATGGCCCAATCAAAAGCCCTAATCATAACTTAATCATGCCCAGAGGAACAGACCAGTTTACAAGCATAATCCAATATCTATATTTGGAATTCATAACTATATCAAACTGCTATGGGGGTAACGGAGAGAAAAGACTCAGTGGCCTCAATATCCAGATGTGGAGAGGACAGTTGCTTTATGTTCAGCTGTGAGAATGAAAGAGGTCACAGCCAAGCTCAGAGTGAAGGTGGAGTTCAAGGGACCATTATCCTCTACTCAAATCACCGCTCCTAGAAGACTTGCTGGTTAACATGAGTCTATGAGTTAGCTGGTTCCCCCATGCTAGGCAGATTGGTAGCACCTTCAAGCAGCAGCAGCGATGATGACTCAACGACTATTCGCTCTGGTGGCGACTGATGGGGAGCACGGAGTTCATGGAGGCACTTATGCTTGGGCTTCACACTAATGGCCTCTTCTGTCCTCACGACTGCACAGGTTAAGAAGGCAGCTCTGATCCCCTTGTGGAAACGAGAGAGTAAGCAACGTAGGAGTGGAGCTCAGAAGCAGACTGTGTGACTGACTCCAAGGCCCGGCTCTTCTCAGCTTCCCGGTTTCCACTTCCCCCACCGACATCTATTTGGAGCATCTGCACTCTGTATTATTTATTGCTCTTTAGCTGAGCTGTGTCAAACTTGCAGCACCCATGGTAAGGAAGATTAAGGTGGCAATACAGATAGAGCATTTATTTCTGAAAATAGTTTTATTTCTAGTGAACAGTCTCAGAGCAAAAGATAAAATTTACTCTGAAGTAAATATTAAAGTGCGTGTTACTATAAAATTGTGAAACATTTAAACCTCGAGGGAAGAAAAAGTAAAGCAGCACTTTTTGGGAAGTGGGCCAAGATCACGGTGAATATATTAGAGAAATTGCTAGATAAACTAAAATATGTTACAAACAATACTTGTTAATTATGACCACTACTAACTGAGCACACATGATGTCCCCAGGACTGATGTTTTTCATACATTTTAAAATTCAGTCCTGCCATGATCACTAAAGCAAGTGTTATTACCCACACTGTGGCAGTGTGATGAATTCCAAAAAGAAATATTGATTACTATATTTGTAAACTGGTCTGTTCCTCTGGGCGTGATTCCCTTTGATTGCATTAAATCCAGAGGTTTCGCTTTTACTGATTAAATTAATATTAGGGCTTTGGTTTGACTATGTCATTAGAGTGGAACTCAGCATTGAGTCTCAGCCCTCTTGGGCTGATAAAACAGACTCTCATATGGAAGCAGACACACAGAGAAGAGAGCTTAGTTTTGACGCTGGAGCCCAGGGGAGAGAGCCGAGACATTTGCCTGATAATCAGTTTACAGCTGTCCTTGGGGAGAGAGCAGAGTAGCTGAGGCCAGAAAGAGATAAGCCCCAGGAAGAGATGAACCTTATACCAGCCTACAGCTGAGATCTGAAGAAGCTGGGACCATGGAGCCTTATGAGGAAGAGGAAGGCTGAACCATTGCAAAGACAGGCAGCCATCTGGCTCCAACATGGGGCAACAGACTTTGGTGAGGGAAGTATACGCTTTAGGGCTTTGTGACCGCAAGCTTCTACCCCAAATAAATACCCTTTATAAAAGCCAATAGATTTCTGGTACTTTGCATCAGCACCCCTTTGGCTGACTAGTAAACCCACTTTACAGATGAAGAAAGTGTCTGATGACACTAGCAACTAGTCTAAGATATTCAGCTACTGAAGGACATGAGTTTCACATGGAGGTTTTGACTTACTTCACCATGCCACAGTCAATCCAGCTCTTAAAAAAAATATATGTAGGACAAGTTTAGTGTATTTTAAATGCTTTATAATTAAATGATATGGCTCAAGTACCTACCCTAATTATATTTTAGTTCCTAAAACCTAATCTTTGGGCATACACTGCTGAGTACTTCCTTCCCCCAGACACTGGAGGAAGAAAAAAAGACCGTTTTAACTCTCTGTTAAGTCAAATAATTATGCTACTTGTTTTTATAGCTTAAATGGTCAAGTAGGGAAGGTAAAATGGTTATAAAAATTAGGTTTCATTAGTTTTCCATTTTCTTTCTTCATATTATTGACTGCAGCTCTATCAAAGTTGGCTTAACTTTGATGAGAATAATGAAAAAATGTATTAGAAAGAACAATAAGTAATATCAGCCTCTAGCTTCATTCTATGTTATTAGACAGAACATTTGGAGAACAGAGATCAAGGGTGTTTTATTGCCATTTCTACTAAAGCTCCAGGTGTGCACATAGTAGACATTCATTAAAATGTTCACTGAGTTGAGCTAAATCTAAACACTCAATAGAATGTCTAGCATATCTTTTTTTTTTTTATTGTAAAGGTTCAATGAAGACATTGTATAAACATGGGATGTTTACCTGACTTTGGAAGTTGAGTTTGGAATACACTGCTTCGGATTTGAAACAAAACTCAATGTACCTCCTTTTGATTGGAAAACATGGCACAATGGCAGAGGAACTGTTGACTCACAGTTTGATAGACACAACACCAAACTGTGCTCAAATTACAAATAAAGTGCAAAGCAAAACTGATACAAGGTAGAATTTTAAGGCAGAAGAACTAGTAGGGTCACTTAAAAACAACTAAAATGGTTCATCTCGTTTGCCAAAGAACACTTTAGAATTATTTTCCACCTCTTTACAGTTCTTGCTACAGCAGTTGTTAGAACAACCAGTTCTTTGTTTTAAGTGTACTCAGAAAACACATGCGGTGTTTTTTTCATTTCTAAGGATTCAGACTGAACTGTGGAATAAATGATAATTTTCAAAATAGGACGTGTAAGACGGAGAGACGCCTATTTTTTCCTTTTTTTTTTTGTAGCACATAGTTGAATCTTCAAGGGCTCAACAAATCTTACATAAAATCATTTCCAGCCTCGAATGGTACAACGTAAGGCCTCACCCCAATTTGTGCTTGGAATATTAATATTTGGTTCAAGTGACAAGGCGCTCAGTCGTGACTAATGCGTTCACTGCACCTTTCCTGGTCTCTGAGCTCACTGGACCTAGAGCAGCAGGCAGAAGGCTAATTTGTCCCGGCCATGCTAGGCAGTGTGGTGGAGCTGAGTCTGGAGGCAGGCACGGTGTCAGGGGGTAAAGGATGGTGGGAGCTGGGTTTGCGGCCACAGGCCCACCTGACCGGCCTCACCTCTCATCACGACCCCTTCTTCCTGCCAGACTCTCTGCCACCTCCTCTGCCAGGCCTTGACTGGAATTTTCTAAGCTGAGTATCATATCCCCTGGTAAGTCTTTTCCAACCCCTCGTTCTGCATCCAAGCCTTTCTCCAGGGCGAGTCCCTCACTGTCCTTCCTCTTCGGCAGGGTAGGGGGGGTTACTTCTTCTCCTTCCCCAAGGTCAGTGCCACCTGTGGGCTGGGGCTGTCAGCTCTCCCATCCCCTAGCACAGCATCTGACTCTGGGGGAGAGCAAACTGGAAATCTCTTGTAAGGACTCTCCTGTGCCATGTAACCAGATAGGGATATGTTTTTGATTCAACTAGATGGAATAAAGTTCTAAAACTTAATCTAATGTGCTATCAGAAAGGCTTTGCTTCTTGTAAGTTTGCTCACTTCCCCCCACCTCCCTGCCTCTGCTGCCAAAAAAAAAAAAAAAAAAAAAAAAAAAAAGCGAGTTCACTTAAGAGGCCCTCTAAGGATTAGGATAATCTAAAACTTACATTAAAAGTAATCTGATAAATATTTGAAATAAGAACTACAAGCATTGCTCGATCAACAAAACACATCTTTCATTACATCTGAAAACTCTGCCTGCAAAATACATTCACACATAACGTACTTGTTTTTTACACTATTCCTTGAGGCTTTCATTAAAAAAAAAATAAAAGATACTATCTGCCTCTATATTGATTAAGTTTTTAGTTTCTCATTCTTGTTAACTAAAGAAAAATGACTCATCTAAAGTGAAAAAAGGAAGGTGGCTTTTTAGAAACAGTATTTTTCTCAGCCCCTAACAATTTTTTTTTTTTTGTTCAGCGGTAAATATACTTTTCTACTATGTTTTAACAAGAAAGAGAATAATTTTGCTTGTGATAAATGGTAATGTGGAATTTATTGCTTCATGACTTCTGAAGCTTTTGATTCTGGGCACAAACATCTGAGTCTAAGAAGAGAAATACAGTAGCAACCATTTAACTGGTAGCTTTCATTTGTGAGACCTCATGCCCAGCAGGGTATATGGGTTATATTTAATAGCCAGGTTTGCCTAGTGGGTATCATTAGTCTCACTTTGCAGATGGGGAAACTGAGGCTCAGAAGTTTTAGGTAACTTGCCTGAAGTCATTCAGTTGAAGGAGCTTGTTTGTCAACCCTAGGTCCCTCTACTGTCAAAGCCCATGCCCTTGGACTGTCCTTGCCAGTTGTGGAAACATCCTTGGCTGCAGGGAGTGAAGAGAGGCTGGATTTAGAAGTCATCTAAGAAGGGGTGAAGTGATGAAGATTGGCTAGCGCCCTCCTCACTCCCCACAGCCCCAGTGATGAGGCTGAACACACCAGGCTGCCGTGACAGCAAACCTCCTCTCTGTCACGGTGGCAATGGGTATGGACCCACTGACAGTTAGCAGTGCTTGCCGTGCCAGTGGATAAAAACGTCAGGGGAGAGAGAGGCAGAAAGATGTTTTTTTGAAAACTTTGTGAGAAGAAAACATGGATATAATGCAGAATATATAGTCCCAATAAATCTCATATGGGGCAATGGCACTGAAAGCTCTTTGTTTTAGTAAGATACTCCAAAGGGCTTTAACAATTTCACTAAGCCCTCCTTAATGGAAAATAACTGTTCTAATATCCTGCTAAAGAAATTTGAGTATCTTTTAAACAGCAGAAACGTAACAAACCAAAAAACTGCCACCTGAGGAAAATCAGACGCCATCTTTGCAAAGCTTGGATGGACCGCCATCTTTGCCAAAGCTTGCCTAAGGTATGGCAATCACCTTTCAAAGTATACAAGAATATAATCACAGAGTATACAAGAAAAACAACTTCTCATGATGCTCCCACCCTCAGGAGAACCGGACCCTGAAAGGGACAAATTTAAGCAAGGAATTAGAATGCAGGAAGCACCAACAATGTATTACAAATACACTATCTGAAGGAAAACCTTCAGGAAAGATTTACTGAGCTTCTATGTGCCAGGCACCTGAGCTGTGATCCAGCAGTAAACAAAATGAACAAAAACAAATGCATGGAAACCTACATGTTGGTGGAGGAGGTGGCAAGAAACAAGATAAATAAATAAAGTTACTAGTGTGATATGTCTAGGTGCTAAAAAAAAAAAATCAAGCAAGGATTTAGCAAGGTGGGAATTACTGTTGACTTTAACAAGAAGAGTTTCGGTGATGTGATGGGGAGGGAGCTCAGGAGAAAATGGGAAGGGAGGAACTGGAGACAATGAGTAGAGGCAGCTCATTTCAGGAGTTTTGGGATGGGGTGAGTTTTGAGGCTGGAGGAGTGTGGCAGGTTGAATTATGTACTCCAACAAACACAGGTTTTTTTCATGTTACTCAGCAGTCCTGTGGGTGTGAGCTCATTGTACATAGGACCTTTTGAAGATGTTACTTTTAGTTAGGGTGTGGCCCTAGTGAATCAAGGTGCATCTTAATTTGGACCACTGGACGACTTCTAAAGAGAACCCAGAAGTCATTGAGATGAGAAAGGAGAGGACATAGCTATGTGGCAAGAAGAGAGAAACCAAGGAACCTCAAGGATTGCTGGCAGCCATCACCAGAAAGCTACAGTCTTTGGGGAGAAAGCAAATCTTGCCAATATCTTGGTTTTGGATGACTTCTAGTCTCAAAACTGTGAGCAATAAATTTCTGTTGTTTAGGCCAAATCTGGTTTGTCTTAGGCCAGGGGTAAGCAGGGTCAAGAGTGTTTTTTTTTTCAAAAAGACAATAGAAATGACAGTGTGTTTGTATGTTGATGGGAATGACACCATAGCAAGAGAAAATGCATGTGATGCTGAAGAGAGGCTTTATCCTAATACCGAGAATGGTGGGGGTGGGGTGAAGGATGGGGGGATGGGGTGGTGTGGGGGCTTGGGGGGTGGGTATAAAAAGTGAATCAAAACCTTTAACACAAGTAATAAATGACAGCTTACAGGGCTCAGAAGGTTGTAAGGGATCTGTCATGCTGGCCCTTGACAACAGAGGAGAAGGTGTTTATAAAAATAGCTCTATTCCTTCGGTTATTGTGTGAATCTCCACCCACCGTGACAAGCCCCATGAACATGTGAACACATTTATATGCCTTATAAGTATGCCCAGGTGAACTTCCTCCCATGTATCTCCCCATCATTGACACCCCACACCAATGATCCTCCCCTGCCACAGTTGTAACCCTTCTGTGATCTAAAACTTCTTCAAAATTGAAGCCAATAAAATAGCCAAATATAATTAAAAAGAAAATGAAATAATAATGATAGTTTTAAAAATAAGAAATAAAATACAAAAAAATAAAAATAAAAAATAAAAAAAAGCTTCTGGATAATAAAAAATAATGAAAAAATATTAAAAAAACTTTTTTTTGACATTTTGCCTTTCATCACTGTAAGATCTGTTGTCCTATATGTACAGTGACATTTTCTTCCATTTATTTCTCCAGTGTCTTACTTTTTTCATTTTGTCTTCAGAGAAGTTTTAGGTTACAGAAAAGTCATGTCCCGAATACATGGGACTCCCATATACCCAACATCCTCCCCCTTTCCACCTTTCTCCTATTAATAACATTTTATATGTGGATGGTACATTTGTTACAACTGATGTACAAATATTGAAACATAGCTACTAACCATGGTCAATGGTTTACATTATGGTTTACATTTTGGAGTGAACACTTATATAAATTTTGATGTCATTTAACATGGCCTATATCCATCATAGCAAGATAATGAAGAATACTTCCATGGCCCCCAAAATGCTCCCTGTTCCATCTATTCTATTCCTCCCTCCCCATCCCCTTGGGACCCACGGCAACCACCAGGCTTCACTCCTTGAAGGACAAGATTATTAGTTACTTGCAACAACACTGAGGGCTTGACACACTGGTCTGTCCTCCCCTATTAGGCGCCGCCCATGCTCTTGAGAGACTCCTGCCCCTTTATTTGAGAACATAGTGTAGGTCTCACCAGGATGGCAGTCCACCATCCACACACTGATAAAACACAC
>JAQZBX010099584.1:0-11457 GCA_029593785.1 Cabassous unicinctus
AAAAACCAAAAGTGGAAACACAAAACTTAACGTTAATGCTGTCCAACATCCTGAGGGGCCAAGAACATTGTGGTTTGTGGCTTGCTAAGTTAGAAAAGGCCACATACCAAAAAATTTTATGAAACACATTACTTTTATACAATTGACAGCCCTCCCCCACCCCCAACAGAAACTTGTGGTGGTGTTGTTGTTGTTTTCTGGGGGTGGGGTGGGGAGAGGGGGGAATGGGACATGGTTGGTAACAACAGTTACATTGAGTAGTATTTTTGTTTTGATTAACTTTGTTTTTAAACTTGGTAAAAGCCCATTAGCTGACAAATGGGAATAAGGAAAATTTCCAGAAATGTGTTTCTTTTAGAGAAGTCTCAGAACCAAAAGACTAATTTACATGAAAAACTGTAGAGAAAGTAGTTGAAAAGTCCGTCATAAAACTTTTATTCCACTTACGTCAACTTAGTACATGTGTTTGTAACAATTATGCTTGGATTGTTAATAGCCATCAAGTTATTTCCCTATTAATTTTTTATAGTACACGCATGTTCGGCAAGTATAAAAAAATAATCACAAAAGCAAAAAACCTAAAAAATATTTAATGTATGGATTTTTTTGTTTTACTGTGGTGCTTAATATACCTGAAGTAATGGATATCAAGCAACAATTCATTTTACTAAATCATTACGTGTACATTTATTTATTCTTAGGTTGCGTAAAACATATAAAACAAATAAAATGAGTGTAGCAAAAATAATGAAAGCAGTTAACTTTACAAATAATGGAATGTGACCATTTCTGCCCTTCTCCAGAGTGTATTGGGTCAAAACTTTGTCTAAAGTAACATTTCTGCAGCTGCAGTCAAAGGTGTCCAGACACACATGGTTCAACATGTAATATCCATGGGATATCTATTTCTACCACAGGCTTGTAGGTGTTCCAAATCTTAAAGTACCCACAATAACTACACTTGGGACTGACCAATTATCCCTTTTATCCCCCACCAGGACAAACCAACACGTAGGCAGTTTTATTTGCTTAGACATGGAAGAAAACATAGAAACACTGGCCCTTATCTTCTTAATTTATATAATTTTCAAAAGCAAAACACCTTTTTTTCGTTCAGCTATTCATTTGACATACTTCAACATCATTCACCATTACACTATTCTAATTGTAATGCTAGATTTTTGTCTGTAAATATGCATATCCAAAAATTTGTTGAAAAAAGTAGCAACTATTTCTACGTCACAAAAGACAAAATTATACTGCTCATTCTCTTCCTTGATAACTCTGAAATAAACTTTTATTAACAAATGGGTCATAGCATCAGAATGCTGGCCCCAACGTTCTCAATTTAAAGAATAAGTTAAAAATATCAGTTTTCAAAAGACCTTACACTAAACTGTGAAGCAAAAAATCAAAGAGCACTAAGTTTGCCTTAAATTTTTAAATATGCTTGGCAGGAAAACAACCCAAGAATTGACTTTTATTAAATATTTCAGCACCAAAAACCTTCATGGTTTTCCTATTAAGACATTTCAAAATATTATAATAATGAGCATGTGGGAAGAAGGAAGAGTAGAAAGCTCCAGGAATCAGCCCCTCCAGCAAAACAAGTATTGAACTGGCAGGGATGGTCTGATCTCTTTTGAACTCTGAAGTCTAAAAACAGCATCCAGGGAAGAGCTGGAGGAAGAGGCTGGTAAACTGAGGTAAATTTCATCCTCCATGCAGTGGCTACCATTCCCATCCCCTGAAAGTGTGGCAGGGGGCATCACAGCAGTGGGGACTGTAGCCCAGAATCCTGGTGCTGCTTAGTGGTATCAGAGTGGGATATAAGGACCTAGTCCTCCCAAATCCAGAGGTGTGTGATCTGATCTCAAATCAATGCTTTTAATTAGCTACTTCAGATCACTGGATGGCTGTCTCCAACAAAGGCCATTGTTCCAACACCCTGCAGGCAAGAGTGGCAGAGGAGTCAGAATTCCCCCTACCCCCTTCTCTTTTCATTCCCTGATTAGGAGCAAAAATAGTTTGGAAAAAATCATAAACTGATGGCTCCAGCCCTCAACAACAACAACAACAACAACAACAACAACAACAAAAGAAAACTAGCAATCCCCGAAGAATGGAAGAACTTGATTCCCCAAGTTATAACATAATACACAGAATGTCGATTTCTCAACAAAAATTTATAAAACACACAAAGACACAGATAAGTATGACCCATTCAAAAGAAAAAAAGAATTTGCCAGAAACCATCCCTGAGGAAGCTCATACATTGGAATTAGTAGTCAAAGACTTGAAATATACTGTCTTAAATATGTTCAGTGAACTAAAGCAATCCATACACAAAGAACTAAAGAAAATTAGGAAAACAATGTCTGAACAAAACATCAAAACTATAAAAAGGAAACAAATGGAAATTTTAGATCTGCAAAGTAAAGTAACTAATATGAAAAACGCATTAAACTGATTCAGTAGCAGGCTTGAACAGACAGAAGAAAGGATCAATAAACTTGAAGACAAGACAATATCCAGGGTGAGGAGTAGAAAGAAAAATAATGAAAAGAAAAAGAACAGAGCCTGAAGGACCTATGGGACACCATCAAGCATACCAACATACATATCACTGGAGTACCAGAAAGGGGGGCAGAGGGAGAGAGAGAGAGAATAGAGCAGAAAAAGTATTTAAAGAAATAATAACCAAAAACTTCCCCAATCTGATAAAAGACATGAATATATACATCCAGGAAGCTTAGTGAGCGCCATGCAGGGAAAACTCTAAGAGAGCTACACCAAGACACATTATAGTGAAACTGTCAAAATCCAAAGACAGAGAATTTTGAAAGAAGCAAGAGGGAAGCGAATTGTCACATATAAGAGATTCTCCACTAAGATTAACAGCAGATTTCTCATCAGAAACTATGGAAGCCAGAAAAATGGGATGACACATTTAAAGTCAAAACTGCCAATAAAAAATTCTATAGTTGGTAAAATTATCATTCAAAAATGAAGGAGAAATTAAAACATTTACAGATAAACAAAAGCTAAAAGAGTTCATTACCAGAAGACCTGCCCTACAAGGAATGCTAAAGGGAGTCCTTCAGAATTAAATTAAAAAAAAAAAACACCAAACAATAATTCAAAGCCATAAAAAGAAATAAAGAACATTGGTAAAGGTAATTACATAAGTAAATATAAAATTCTGTATTATTGTACTTTTGCTCTGCAACTGTTTCCCATCCCCACCCCTGTGATTTAACAGGCAAATGTGTAAAAACATTTAAAATCTGTTAATGGGCCTACAATGTAGAAAGATATACTCTGAGACAATAACAACATAAACAGGGAGGAAAGGAGACATAGTAGAGAGTTTATATACTACTGAAACTAGGTTGGTACTTGTTGGTACTAGGTTGTTGATTTAAGATGCTAATTGTAATTTATAAAGTAAAGTAACCACTAAGAAAATAACTGAAAAACATAGAGAAAAGGAAAGAAGAAAGAAATCAGAATAGAATACCACAAAAAAAGCAACTAAGGAGCAGATGTGGCTCAAGCAGTTGAGCTCCTGCTTGCCACATGGGAGGTCCCAGGTTCAGTTCCTAGTGCCTCCTAAAAGCAAGCAAACAAACAAAAAAAAAAAAACAAGCAAACAAACGGAAAAAAAAAAAAAAAAAGACTCAAGGGAACCGATGTGGCTCAGTGGTTGAGCGCCCGCTTCCCACTTACAAGGTCCCAGGTGCAATCCCCGGCCCCTGTACCTCACAAAAAAAAAAACTATCCTTGGTGTAAGGACACAACAGAATGAGAAGTAACAAAATATAGATGTAACAAGGCTTAAGTATAAATTGAAGATTGCTATCATGGTGTAATAGATAGATATATTCAAGTTTGTCTTACTAGTCTCTCTACTTTTTTAATGTTTGAAATTTCCATAATACAACGCTTTTCAAAAATTACAAAAATTACTACTTTCCCTTAATACTCACTTTACTGTACAGGTAAATCTAGTAGAAAGCTTCATAATGGCAGTAAGGGCATAACCTCGTGTCACAGAGGCAGACATATTAGAGATTAGGACACTTTCTAAAATATCCAACACTTCATCCTCTGTTACCTGTGAAGGGAAAAAAAGATCACATGGAATAGATGGTAACAGTAAGCATCTATATCTGATACTAAATCCTAGGAAGCCATCAGAAAGAAAATTCTTCCACTACAAAAATTTCTAACACAACCCTGTGCTTTGCCAGGGTAACTGTCCAACCTGCGAAGCTCCAAGAATCTAAAGCAGTATGAGGGAGAAAGAGGGAAAAATGCCAGTTGGGGGGCTGAGAAGCGTATTATAGCTTTAAGAGGTAGAAGTAGAGGAGGAAACTAAAAAGATACAAAGATTTCAAGTACTATTGCCATAATTTCCCCTGAAGTCTGTTCTTTAATGAGCAAATAGGCGCATGGACACATGTCTCATTTCTTCCTGTTTCATCAGGAAGAGAAATGAAATGGGGTTGGGGGAATGTTCTAAGGTAGTTGCAAAATCTCACAATGGCCAAATAAGCTCCATTGCAAAAAATGGCAGGTGTCCCAAAATAACTCTGGTATTACTTTTTATTTAAAATGTCTTCAAGGAATCAAGCTGAACTTTCCATTACATATTATTTATCTATAACCAAAACCACAATATTCCCCCTTCTTAACTAAGAATGACAACACATACCTGAATTGGCTCTTCTTCTTCACACTGGCCAGATACAAGTAGATCTCCATATTCACCGATACACCACGCAGCCACTTGTACCAAAGGTTGCTGTCAAAAGAATGTTACTGTTTGTCAAGACTTCAATCCTTTCAAAAATATTTAATTTAAATTGTACATCATCTAATCATAAAGGTAAAAAGTGAGGCACATCTAGAGTGTTAGTAATAAGAACATACCAGGAAAAGAAAGGATAATTCCTCCTCCCACCCTAAAATAGAAAGGAAGTAGAAACGAAGTACTTACTTGAGAATAATCACCAAGAATTGCTTTGTATAAGCGCTGGACAGTATAGGCATGCATTTCTACACTATTAGTTATTAACTGGATCAGATTGGGGACTGCATCATCACGAACATAACTTCCTGCCTAAAAGGAAATGGAGATAGTTTATCCAAGAAACACACAGCAACAATAACAAATGTTAGCTATTATTTTTGTTGCTGTTAAGAGACTACTACAAAACAAAGAAATGGGGGGAGGGGGAGGAGAAAAAGAGAGAGGGAGGAAGGGACAGAGGCCCGGGTGGATTGAGATGCACACCCTTGTTAAGAAACACAAGAACAATGGAGAGTTAATGCTAAACGGGTACAGAGTTGCTGGTGTGGGGGTGATGGAAAAGTTTTGGTAACGGATGTAGAGTAGAACACTGTGAATGTAATTAACACCACTGAATTGTATACTTGAAAGTAGTTAAAATGGGAAATGTTATGTTGCATATATATTACCACAAAAAAAATTAAAAAACAAAACACAAGAACAGGAAGAGGTTTAAAACGCATAAAAAGGAAAGTTGACAAGCCAAAAAGCAGGTAATCTTTTACATTTGTCCCTAACCAGAGAAAGGAAAGTGCTTTAAATAAGAGAAATCTTTATCATGATCTAATTGACATATATAGAATAATTCATTCAACAGCAGAATACATTCTTCTCATGCTCATATGGAACATTTACCAAGACAGGCCATATTCTGGGCCACAAAACACCTCAAATTTAAAAGAACAGAAATCATGCAATGTTCTCAGACCACAATGGAATTAAACTAGAAATCAAAAGCATACAGATAGCTAGAAAATCCCAAAATATGTGGCAATTAACACACTTCTAAATAACACATGGGTAAAAGAAAGCCTCAAGAGAAATTTTAAAATATTTGGAACTAAATAAAAATGAAAATAAAATCTTATCAGTTTGTGGGATGCAGCATGAATAGCAGCATTATTCACAATTGCCAAAAGATGGAAACAATCCAGGTATTCATCAATCAATGAATGGATAAACAAACTGTGGTATATACACATGATGGAATATTATGCAGCTGTAAGAAGAAATGAAGTAATGAAGCATATGACAACATGGATGACCCTGGAGGACATTATGTTGAGTGAAGCCAGCCAAACACAAAAGGACAAATACTGTATGATTGTGCTATTATGAACTAAATATATTACGCAAACTCATGGAGTTAATAATTAGAATATGGGTCACCAGAAAATAGAATGAGGGTAGAGCATGGAAAGCTGAGGGTTAATCTGTGAAGAACTGGTAAAAAGGTTGGTTGCAAATTTTTTGGAAATGAATAGAAAAGGTGAGAGCACATCGTAGTGTTTACAATTAGCATATGGGTATGAGTGGTTGAAAGGTAAAGTCTAAGGTCATGCATATTACTAGAAGGAAAGCTAAGAAATGTAATATGGGTCTGTATAGTGAAGCTTTATGTGAAATATGAATATGGGTGATATTGCATATATAAGATTGTTTTTATAAAATATAAACACAAATAAACTAGAGAGATGGAAACAGAATAGCAGCTATATACGGCAAGGGAAGCATAGAAAGACTGAAAGGTGATGAGGTTTTTTGGTCTGTTTTTTTGTTTATTGTTATTGGAATAATGAAAACGCGCTAATAATGACCGAAGTGATGAGTGCACAACTATGTGAATATACCAAACACCACTGATTGTACACTTTGGATGGATTTATACTTTATTAATATGTATCAATAAAATTGATTTGTTAAAAAAAAAATTTTTAATTAAAAATTGAGACAAACTGTCCAACCAGAAATAAAAATATTATATATATGTATTTTAAAAAGCAGCACCTAGAGGAAATTTATAGCATTGAATGCAGATTTTAGAAAAGAAGACCTAAAATCAGTAATCTAAGCTTCCATCTTAGGAAACTAGAGAAATAAGAGCAATATAAAGCTATAGCAAGCAAAAGAAATAATTTTTTTTTTTTTTTAATTAGAACAGAAATCAATGAATTTGAAAACAGGAAAACAATAGAGAAAAATCAATTAAACCAAAAGCTGGTTCTTTGAAAAGATTAATAAAATTTATAAATTATTCAGATCAACCAAGAAAAAAAAAGAGATAATACAAATTACTGATATAAGAAATATAAGACTAGCTCTCACTACTGGTCACACGAATATTAAAAAGATAAAATTATGAATAATTCTATGCCCACAAAAAGTCTGATAATTTAGAAGAAATGGACCGATTCCTTCAAAGACATAATCTAACAAAACACACACAGGGAGAAATAGATTATCTTAATAGGCCTATAGCTCTGAAATAAATTGAATCAATAACGAACAACCTTCCAAAACAGAAAGCACCAGGCCCAAATGATTTCACTGGTGAATTCTACCAAACATTTAAGGGATAAATGATATCAGTTCTTTACAATTTCTTCTTTTAAAAAAAAAAAACAGAAAAGGGGATACTTACTAACTCAGTCTATGAGGCCAGCATTATTCTAATATCAAAGTGAGATAAAGACATTACAAGAAAACTATAGACCAATATCTCTCATGAACATAGATGCAAAAACCCTCAACAAAATACTAGCAAATCAAATCCACCAATAAATAAAAAAAATTATACACCACAACCAAGTAGGATGTATTCCAAGAATACAAGACTGGTTCAACATTCAAAGATCAATTAATGTAATCCAACACGTCAATAGGCTAAAGAAGAAAAATCATACAATCTTAAGTAAGAGAATGCAAGTCAATTGGAAAATAAAAGGTAGGATCTGGTTATTTTTAAATCATTTTTTGATGAACATTTTTCTGTCAATAGCTCTAATTTTTCCCCTTCTTTTGGCCTAAAAAATTAAGAAAATGTGTCCAATTTGCCATGTTTTTTGTTAGAATATAATTTTCCCCACTATTAAATATATGTAATTAACTTGTAATATTTTACAAAATCAGTTGATTGTAGACAAACTAGAAAACAGGTAAGCCTAGTCCAAAGTTCCACAGCCATCAAAAACATTTACATCATAATTTTAATGGTATTATTCCCTCTACAGATGTTTCTTAATTTACTTAACAAATCTCCATTTTAGGACTTCTAGATGTTTCCAGCATTCCCCTATTATAAACACAATTGGTATGAACACCTTTATATACATCCTTGTGCACTTGTCCTTTTATTTTTCCTAAAGTCTTAAAGATTGAATTAATGATTCAACAGGTATAAACTAAGACTTCTGTACATGCTACCAAAGTGAACCCTGAAAAGACAGCACCATTTTACACTCCCATAAAGAGTACTGCCTGTGTCTCTATTTCCTAAAAACATATACAAGGAATTAAATAAAAAGTTTGATAATTAAAAAATGACATTTCATTTTTATTTTACTTAGTATTTTTTTGTAGTGAGGGTATTTTTTTCAAATCCAATTAGCATTTCTCTCTGTTCAAATGCCCTTGGCAAATATTCCATCAGAGTTTTGTGTTTTTTTTTCACTAATTGTAAGTTATTTATAGTAAATAAGCTGTCATATGACACAATGTTTTCCCCCTAGTTGTCATTTGGCTTTTAATAACTGTAGATTTTTTTTCTCTTCTGCTATATAGGTTTTTAATTTTTATGTAGTCAAGTGTATGAACATTACCCTTTACAATATCTACTTGTGATGACATGATTAGATATAGTCACGTTTTCTTGTTAAACTACAATTTCAGGGGGGCGGATATGGCTCAAATGGTTGGGCGTCCGTCTGCCATATGGAGGGACCTGGGTTTGATCCCCGGGACCTCCTGGTAAAATAAAAATATATAAATATATATAGAAGGTGCATGGGCTGCCAGGCTCTGTGTGCCGGTGAGCCGCCAGGCCCCGGGAGCCATGCAGCAAGATGATGACGTAACAGGAGAGACACGCAGGGGAGAGACAAGACGAAATGCTCTGAAAACCAGGAACCGAGGTGGCAGAACACCTCTCTCCTACATCGGAAGTCTCCAGGATCGAATCCTGGTGAAGACTGGAGGAGGAGGAGGAGGAGGAGATGGCAGGAAACAGACACAGAGAATTGCCCAGCGAATGGACACAAAACAGTAAATGGGGAAGGGGGCGTTTAAAATGGATAAAGTAAAATAAATAAATCTTTAAAAAAAAAAAAAAAAAAAAACCTACAATTTCATTTTCACTCTTACATTTCTAATCCCTGTCTAATCCCTGTCTATTAATTGAATAAGTAGTGAAACTCCAAAATTATGGAAGAATACCAAAGAAATGATACCTTCTAAAAAAGTCATTCTAAATCTAGAATAAATTTAATCATTCAAAACCCTCCAATGGCTCATAGCATATTCAAAATAAAATCCACAAAGTCCTACATAATCTGGTCCCTATTTATCTCTCTGACCTCAATTGTACCGTTCTCTGCCTCTCTCCCTCTACTAGCTTCACTTGCCTTCCTGTTGCTCTCCATGCAGGCCAAGCTTGTTGCCACCTCAGAGTCTTTACTCTTGCTCCCTCTGAATAGTACACTTTTCCTCTAGATTTTTGCATGGCTTGCTCCTCGCTTCCTTAAGGTCTCTACTCAAACTGCCACCTCTTAGAGACTTGCACTGACTACCCTGTCAAAAATATTTGGTCAGTTGTTCTATATGCCACCCTACCCTGCCATCATGTCCCCTTATGCTGCTTTAGCTTTCTTCATAGCATTTATCCTACCTAACATTACATTTCATACTTCCTTGTGAACTTCCTATAGCCCCTGCTAGAATGTAAGCTGCATGAGAACAAGGACTTTATCTGTCTTATTTATCAGTACATCCCCAACATCTGTTGACTTACCGTTGTTAGAACACGCATAATTGTGTCTATATGCCACCGTTTGGAAGGTGCATACCTGAAAAAACAACGTCACAGTGTGAAAAAATTGGAACCAGTAAACCAAACTTTGTTCAGTGACTCTGAAAATCCTTTCCTACAGGCTTTTTTCGGTTCCCTGGTTACAAGGTTATATTTGGAGACATTTCACCTTCAAACCTAGGACTGGCCCCCATTTCAGAGGGTATGAAATGATAGTCAACTTTAGCTGTTTCACATAATATTTCAATAGGAGATACCAAGCTGAGAAATGGGTCTCTGACTCCAGTTTCACAGAATACAAATCATGAACTCGGGACAGGAGAGGATCAGAAATGAAGAAAGAAGAAAATGGACTGTTTCCAGGCCCAGACAATACCAAGACTAGGAACTCATTCTTTTAAATTCAGAGTGGAAAGAGAAAGAATATGCCAACTACTAACATCTGGAGGAACTTCCTTCTTAAAGCATAGACCTAGAATTAGAGGCAATAACATTTGTATTCCTTTTATTAAAAGAGGTTAAAGAACAGATACAGGAGGACCTTTAATAAAAGATTTTTCTTGACCCTTTTAGCATATTTTAAAAATGCTAGTTATGATAGCCTTCTAAGGGCTAACTTATAATTGAAATAAGTGTTGAGCTTGAAATAAGTATTACTTGTTTTAAAATGCTTGTTTTACAGCATTTTCCCCATGTTTTTAAGATGTCTTCAAAAATACCACCACCACCCCCCCAGGAAAAAAAAATCCCCAGCATCTTTTACCAAAAAGGATAAAAATTAAATCTTACTTTTCTGCAGCAAGAAAGATTCCAGATGCACAGTCTGCTTTAAATTCTGGCTCACATGAATCCAAAAAATAAAGTAATTCCTTCATCATGCCTCGAATATTATTCCCATTTACCAGGGCAAAACTCAATTCCATTGCACGCCTTACAGAAAAAGAAAACAAATGGCTATGATATTTATTGAGGGACTGAAACAAAGACCCAGGCACACTCTCACTCTGGCAGATAGGTTCATGTCTTTGCACAATCCTGTGATGCCAAATTTTGCATGCAAAATAACCATGATGATTTGTTCTTAGGCAATCAAAGTTAGAGTATTTTGAATATTCATTCAATTCCTTTCTGAAAAAATCCCTAAGACATATACTACTAATTACCAAAAACAGTTTGAGTTCAATAGTCCATTCTATGAAGGTGAAATTCTAGAATGCTTAAGAGGCTCAAAGAGAGAGGCAACAAAATTATTACCCAATGAGAATACCTCTTTGCACTATTCCTTAAAAATGACTTATTAGGGAAGCAGATGTGGCTCAAGCAGTTGGGTGCCCACCTACCACATGGGAGATCCTGGGTTCAGTTCCCAGTGCCTCCTAAAGACGACAAGCAAGACAGCACGCTGACGTGAGGGGCTGGCATAGCAAGCTGACACAATGAGATGATGTGCAACAAAGAGACACAATGCAGAAACACAATGAGAGACATAACAAGCAGAAGTGGAGGTGGCTCAAGCCATTGGGTACCTCCCTCCCACATGGGAGGTCCCAGGTTCGGTTCCTGGTGCCTCCTAGAAAGA
>JAQZBX010099585.1:0-11461 GCA_029593785.1 Cabassous unicinctus
ATGACTAAAGAATGAACAATAATAAGGGGGGAATGTAACCACTGATTAAAGCAGATTTAGTGTTATTGTAGTTATTATCTTGTACTAAATGAGTAACTTGTAACATTGATATAAGGAAATAAATTTTATATATATATATAAAAGAATGGGTGGGACATGGATAAATGAAGGAAAGGAAGAAAGTCATTCCACGAGGACAACAGAATGATAAAGGTACTGATCAAGCTCACAAAGGTTAATTAACCATTAGTTTGAATCATATACAATTGCCATTTTTTGTAGGTCAAAAGCAATCAAATATCAACCTTTTCATATGGTTCAATCTAATAAAAGTTGCATTTGTGGAGTAATAAAAAGGGAGTTTCAACTGTATTGGTGTTGCTTTATTTTTTTATACTGCGTGGTATGTATGTAGGTGTTCCTTGTATAATTATTAAACCTTGTTGTACTTTGAAATATTTCATAATCATCTTTTTAAAATAATTTAAAGAAAAGCCAAAAAACAAAAAGTAAGTCTCGTCAAATTATTTAAACAATCCCTTTAGTTAACACTCATTCTCTTTAGGAAAATAACACTCAGTTTTCTCAGCATTCTCAGACTTTCACCCCTTTCCCCAGCTTTTCTCCAGGATGATATCCAAGTTTATCAAGCAACAAATATGGCTTATGCAACCTGAGGACAAAGGGGAAGAAACCAGAGACCCCAAGTACAGTGTTCTCTGACTCCTCTGACCTCTAGGGACAATGTCCCTTCTCTACCTGGCAACTGCTTGCACTGCTGGAGTTTGTGGCTGAAATTGTGGTTTAAGAGCGCATGGATGTAACTTGTGATGCTCAGGCCTTGTGGCTCTCCCTCAGCCTCCCCTCAGCAATCTGGCTGTACTGGTCCCTGTATCATTTGTCTGTGATGCCCATTTGGCCCTGACCCTGGGGTGGGTTTTCAAGAGGTATCTTTTCTTACTGATAATTGAGCATTTCATTCCACAATGTCCCATTGCTCCCCTAAGTTAACCTCCTCCTGCAAGCTCTTTAGCTCTACTCAGCCACTGTGGCTCCCACTGATAGCACCCCAGGAAAGCTAGACCTCAGCCTCCTGCATCACCACACTTCACGCACAACTTTTATTTGATGTGCTATGCCATAAGAAGATGCAGGGCATCCTGTTCCTCCTTCCAGAACCCAAATGGGAGCAGGTCCTTGGTATTCCCTCCAGTTAGCTGATACACCTCCTTGTCTCTAGATGGAGGCCTGGAGAGAAGACGTCTGGACACATATCTGAAAGTTTTCCCTTTCTCTCTTTTCTCTCTCCCCCTTCTTCCCAGCATCCCCCAGGACCACAAAACACAGACTTTCCCTCTTTCCTCCACTCCATGTCCTTCTACCATTAAGCAGTAGGCATCATGGCCTGGTGGTCCTAAGTAGAAAGTGTGATTTCTCTACCCTTTCAGAGAACTCCCTGAATTAAGTTCCCCAAGGTGGGCTCTTAGAGGTGTTAAAGAAATTTTTTTAAAACCATAAAAGGAAGTTAGGAAATCTTCTTTCAAGCCACTAACCTGGCTTGCAAGGTTTTGTCTTGCTGTAAAATGCTATTTTGAAATCAGATGCTGAATATCTTAGTATTTTTTTCCACTCCTTCTGTAACAAATCCTTATCTCACCCAGGCAGATGGATGCCAAGGGCCAACTAAGGATAAAGTGAATTATTCAGAAAGGAAAAAAAGAAAGCACGGTATTTTTTCAAAACATTACTTTTCTAACTGCACTAAAAGTCTCCCACCCCCTGTTCCTCTCCTTCATAGATCTCCAACCCTCTTGACCCATATTTGTCAAACTCCAAAATTTGGGAGCAGATGTGGCTCAAGTGACTGAGCTCCTGCCTCCCACATGGGAGGTCCCGGGTTCGCTTCCCAGTGCCTCCAGAAAAAAAAAAAAGAACAACAAGCAAAACAAAGGAAAAAAACCAAATCAGGGAAGCTGATATGAGTCAGTGGTTGACCTCTGGCTCCCCACATACAAGGTCCCGGGTTCAATCTCCAGTCCCTCGCATCTCAAAACAAGCAAACAACCTCCAAGATTTATTGCCAGGGTTGATACCCAAAATACTGAACGACAAGTTGAAGAGCAGCCCTGATCCATGATGAAGCAGAGTGTCAAACATGCAGAGGAAATAAAGCCAGTTAAATAAGTTTGCAGTGTTTGCTCTTCCTCTCTCCCAAGGCACATACTTGTAGAGCATTCTGAACTTTTTACCCCAGGTGTCCTGAAAGTGGGTCCCCTTCCTCAGTCCGTTTGCAATTATCCCTTTCTGCCTGGTAAGAAAGGAGATCTGCAGAGTTTGTGGCTCTGGTGCACTTAGATGCCAGTTAACAAGGCATAATGTCAAGGAACAGTAAATCTCACATCTCATTGATATCACAGCTGCCTTTTATTTAGTTAGGCGATCCTTAGGAGAAAATGCTCAGGCCCAATATTCAGTGAATCCGTGAAAAAAGTGAAAGAACCCAAATAACATGCAAAGAGTGCTGCAAAGTCTGTGCACTAAGAGGCCCGGGAGGGCTATGCTGAAGTCAGACAGACCCGCATTTGAATCCTGCCTAAACCACTAGCCATCACATTACTTAACCTCGGCTAAGTCTCAGTTTCTTCAACTATGAGATAGGGTTATAAGGAGAATTCAGGAACCTAATGCATGTAAGACACGCTTAACACAGAAGTGTTGAGTAAATGTTAGCTATTAATATGTGTGATGATATGATGATGATTGGGCCAGTGACCCATTATTGACAATGGGGAATGTTTCCCTACCATCAGCATCCTCACGCCGCACATACACATGGGCTTTCTGATCCAAATGTGAAGCTAATGAGAGTGGCCTGAGTGAAGTGAAAGTGTGTGTCATGTGGGCAAAGAAGGGAAGGTAGTAAAGATAGAAAATTCAGTCACAGACTGTGGCCCCCATTAGCACAAAAGAAAGCTTCCCCTATGGAGATAAGAGCAAATTCACACCCTTCAGCCTTTCAAATTACCTATACAGAAAGACAGTCTTTTAAAAATAAACAAGGGAAAAGAGATAAAGAAATATTAAATTTAAAAATAATAATAATAATAAATAGATCCACAGGGGTACTTGATTAGGTGATATTCCAGCAACCTAGGCTTCTCTGTGACCGCACTGGCCATAGCACTTTTGGACACTTTTGGATGTGTTCGTGGCCTGGGGTGACAGGGTGGAAGGGGAGCCATAAAAGAAAATGGAAGCTTTGCAGACTTGCCTTCATGTTTAAGTCATAGCTTTGTTACCAAAGTAAAAGCTTTTAAATAGTTAAATTATTCAGAAATTGTTAATAGCAAATGTTGAGATACTTGAAAGAAAAAGGAAGTAAGAAAGGTAATTAAGTATCTGTACCATCCTTTAAATGAAATACTAATCAGTAAGGGTAGAGGAATAAAATCAAATGACTTCAAACATTGCCAATCTAAGCGTCCTAAAGTAATTCCACTGCGAGTATTCTCGCTGTCCTGATTTTGTGATAATCAGGGTAGGCTAAACATTCACTATATTAGAAACCATGCATGTGTCCCCAGACCTAGTTTTTCTCCCTAGTTCTGGTTTTTAGAATGCTGGTGATAAACTAAGCCTGATTTATTATATGACCATCCTGTATGGGAAAAGACTGTAACTTTGGGTATCTTTGGTCAACCTTAAGAGATATAGCAGGGGGATGAACGTGGCTTAGGTGGTTGGGCGTCTGTCTCCCTTATGGAGGGACCTGGGTTTGACCCCTGGGACCTCCTGGTAAAAAGAAAAAAAAGAAAAAGATAGAGGCGCGTGGGCCACTAGGCCCTGTGTGCGGGTGCGCAACCAATGCCCCTCAAGCCATGCAGTAAGATGATGACATAACAGGAGAGTGACACAAGGGAGAGCTAAGATAAGACACACCAAAAAAACAGGAACTAAGGTGGCGCAAGTGGTAGTAGGACGCCTCTCTCCCACATTAGAGGTTCCGAGGATCGAATCCCAGTGAAGACAGGAGAAGGATGAGAAGAGAGGGCAGGAAACGGACACAGAGAGTTGCCCAGCGAATGGACACAGAAACAGCAAAAACGGGGGTGGGGGGGAGAGAGCGGTAAAAATGGATAAAAGTAAATCAATCAATCAATAAATCCTTAAAAATATGTATAGGGGAGGAAGATTCGGACTATAGTTAGTAGTTACTTTGACGATGCTCTTTCATGATTCGTTAACAAATGTTTCACAACAATGCAGGATGTTTGTGGGCGGGCGGTGATGTGTGGGAACCCTGTATGATGTTATGTATGTTTGTTTTGTAAGATCACGATGTTTCCTGAACACTTATAGTTTATGTATGTTCATGTATGAATGATATACGTCAATAAACTGTTTAAAAATAAAAAATAAAAATTTTAAAAATAATAAAATAAAATAATTCCACTGTGTAGTGCAGTGTTTTTCAAACATTTTTGACAGCAACCCACAGAAAGAAATGTGTTCTATTTCTCCTCTAGGTACACAAAAACACACCACTATTTTTTCAAAGATACAGGTTTTGTGAAAGAATACTGGTTCTTACTATGTAATATTTTCCTATTCTTTTATTCCAGTTCTTTTCCTTTTCTTTCTTCCTTCCTTTTTTCCCTCTTCTCTTCCCTTTCCCTCCTGTCCCCTCCCCTCTCTTTCTTTCTTCCTTTCTTATGCGCTCGTCAAACTAATTTTGCCATACAGTTTGAAAAAACAGATCTAGTGTCCTAATCATTAAATATTTCCATGGGTTAGTTTACCTATCCAAAATATGGATGGAATTCAGCAAACTGCCTAAAAGAGAAGTTTCTAGGTTTGGCTTTTGATGCTAGGATTTATAGTCATTTTCAGGGGATCTTAGTTTCCCTAAAGGTGTACATAAGGCAAAGGTGAAAACAAGGGTTTGGGGCCCGGGGGAGGAAGGGATAGATAACGTGACAATCAGTAGGAAGAACTGCAAGGTCTGAAGACAAGACCATTTGGCTAGTGGAATGTGTATCAATTTTCACAATCTCCATCTTATAAATATTCAGCATCATCGTGCACCTTGAACAATTAACCTCCAAAACAAAACTCTGCCTTGGGGGTCCAATTACTCATTTTCACCGGAGAGACTTTTTTTTTTTTTCACTCCTCAAAATAACCGGCTCTCACGGGTCCCCCTCCCCATCGCCCAGCCCTTCTCCGGCCTCGAGTAACTTTTCCCTCCAGTTTGGTGGAAGGTTACATTAGAAGAAAATAGTCCCTACCGTCTAGAAACTTTTCAGGGGAAAAGAGGACGTTTGACGTGCGGGTGTTCGGGTGGCTTGGGCCGCGGCAGCGGGAGCCGCGAACGCCCGGAGCTGGGTGGCGCGAAGGGCTGCGGCGGCCGCCGGGTGGCGAGGGCGGGACGGAGCTGGCGAGGAAGGGGTGAGGAAAGGGAGGTGGTGAGAAAGGGGAGGTGGTGAGGAAGGAGAAGAAAGCCCTGAAGTCCAGGCGAGGGCCCTGGCCTCCCCGCGCGCCTCTGCTGCCTCGCCGCCGCCTGGGACCCAGCGCTGGCGGCGTGGGAGCGGAGGGTGGGATCCAGGTCTCGAACCCTGAGGGGCGGCTGGGTTTTCAAGAACCCCGTTTTCTTATTGAAAATTTCTTTTCGTCATCATGCTCTCTTGGCCTTAGACTGCATTAAGGGAGCCATATTAAGAGTGCCAAAATGAGGTGACCTAGAGAAAAAAATAAAAATGCGATTTTAATTTATATATATATATATATATATATCTTCCTTTTTTCTCTCTCAAATCAGTTTACATGTAAATTACATTTCCATACGCCTCAAGATCGGGCCCTGAGGCTCTGTCTTCTGCCCACCCTTGAAATCAGAATAAGATTTTGAAGTGATAGTAATTTTGCCAAATGGAGGCAGACTCCCCAAAAGATCATGCTGGTAAGTAATGAACATTCCCATAGGTGACGATTTTGAGCTTTTGTTTTACGTTAGCCTTACACATGTCCCGCTTCAAGTGGGCAAGATTATGCCTAGCTCAGTCCAGGTTTAATTCGGTGTGTTTTTTTGTTTGTTTTAAAGTCTCAATGGTAGCTAACTTACCCTGTCTCCTTATTCAGACAGGAAATTTTGCTTTATTGCTACACGCGCTTTTAAATATGTTCTGCCATGTTCTCAGTGGAGATAGAAAATAGCCCATCTCTATTCTGGTTGGCATTGTCAACAAACATTTGGGAGCACTTACTCCTTTCAGCCCACTGATGGGCACAGCTGGGAGAATCCAATTCCAGTTCCAAGAAGGCCTACAAATTAGGAAACTGGGCATATATATATAAATATTACAGGTCTGTAGGTAATTTGAAACAATTCTTAAGCAATCTGTCATGCTTACTAATTTCACTAAAAGCATCACTAGGATTTCATATACATATATTCTTTACCATGATATGTACCAAAAAATGTTTGAAAAATATAAGCTTAAATGTAGAGACCTTGTTTTAATCATCTGTGAAATGGAGTTAATTTCCTTGCATCCTTGTGCCTTTAAAAGGTTCTAGGATATAATAGAGACTCATTAAATGGTAGCTATTAGTATTATTTATCTTGATAGCCTCAAAAGTGCTTTGCACATGGAAAACACTATAAATATTGATTGAATGAAGGAGTGTGCCATATCCCATAGTATACACATATGGAAAATACCAGAATGGGGACCCTTAAGCACAATGGCTGTCTTCATTTCAAGTATTGTAGCTTAGTGTGCAGGTGTCATCCTACAGCCCTTTTACCAGATGCAGGCTCTCTTGACCTTGGGGAAGTGTGTACCACTTACAATTTTTAGGGGAGTGGGGAAAAGGGAGTGTGCCTAATGAGCTTGTAGGGCCTAACCTTTTGTCAGTATGGAACTTGAGAAATTTGTCTAAATATGGAAAAGCTAAGCTCACTTGACGCAGATGGAGAAAAAAGGTTTCTATACTTTATTCAAGTTGTTCACATCAAAAGCGATTAGTGGGCCCCAGCTACCATTACATCATCCATTAGGAGAGCTCTGCAAGTCACATGATTCAATGGAGGAATTGATTAAGACTGAATTTTCTTTGTGTTCCTGCCCTTAGTCATATTCAATTTTTTGTATGTTTGGAAAAGGTTGAAGCAGAACATGGAGATCTAGTTTATTTTAATGCTGTCGGTCTGTTAAGTGATGGAAATTTGTTGAAGAGATTTACTGAGCTGTTTCCTTAGATTAAAGACTTCAGTGAATTAATTAAAAAGGTTCTGAGAGATGCAACATGCCAGACCCCTACTGGCTCATAAGATTGTACTTTCTTACTGATGTGACGTGACAGCTGAGCACAGTGCATGTAAAGCTGCAGGGGAATAAGACAAGAGCAATGCTGGTTTGTTTAAAGATGTGCAGGTTTTCAGATTTGAAGTGGCCATGACGATGGAGTCAGCTGGGCACCACACTCATTTCCTTTTTTATTTTTCTTTTAGATCTATGTATATGTGATTGTTAGTAGTATTTAGGATGTATATGATATTTAATTCAGGAATGTGAGCTTTTTTTATATCTCCACCATCATTGTGTACATTAGGTTGTAGTGTATTGTAGGGTTTACACTCATTTCTTTTTGCTTTTAACCACACTGAACTCAGTAGAAGCATAGACTGACAAGATGCTGAGCTATTTGGTGAAAATAAAGGTACAACTTGAGAAGAGATTTACAAATTTTGATGTGTAGGTGTCATGTTTCATGCTTTAGTAGTTGGTTTTTTGTTTGTTTGTTTGTTTATTAGGCGATACGGGGGATTGGACCTGGGACTTCGTACATGCAAAGCAGGGGCTCAACCACTGGGCTACACCCACTCTCCAGTAGTTGCTTTTTGCATGCAAATCTTAACATGGTTCTTAGTTATTAAGCCATATCAGTGCCACTCAGTTTACAGAGTAGATTGATTCAGTTGAAAGTAAACTGTGCCCATAAGATGACAAAATATCCCTGGAATTTTAGAGATAAGTAGATGAATATAATTTATTTATTCATTCTGCACATTTTTACTGAGATCTCTATGTATTTATGGAGATACCTCAGTTGTTATAGCCTAGCAGTGCTGTCCAATAGGAATGTAATGCAAGCCACATAAGTAATATTTACTTTTCTTATAGCCAAAGTAAAAAGGAACAGATAAAATTAATTTTAATAATATATTTTATTTAGCCAAATAAATCTAAGATATATCATTTTAACATGTAATCTATATAGAAATTATTAATAAAATATTTTGCATTCTTTTTAAATTGTCTTTGAAATTCAGTGTGTATTTTACACTTACAGAACATCTCAGTTCTCACTGGCCACATTTCAGGTACTCAAAGCCACATGTGACTAGTGGCCATCATACTGGACAGCCCAGGTCTAGATGGAAATACAGACAAGTAAGCAGGCGATTTCAATTCATTGTTATAAAGGCTATGATCAGAGATGTATAAGGTACAATGAGAGCATATAAAAGGGGCTAAGGGGAAGCGGGTGTGGCTCAGTGGATAGAGCCCCCGTTTACCATGTGGGAGGCCCAGGTTCGCGTTCCGAGGCCTCTTTGTGAGGGCACGCCGGCCTGAGCGGTGCGGTGGGCTGATGCAGCAACCTCACGGCAGGAAGCGGGTGTGGCGCAATGGATAGAGCACCCGTTTACCATATGAGAGGCCCCGGGCCTCCTTGTGAGGGCAGGCCAGCTCGCGCGGCGCCGTGGGCTGATGCAGCAAGACCTCACAGCAAGGGGGAGATAAGCAGACACAGAGAAGACACGCAGCGAATGGACACAGCAGCACAAGCAGCAAGGGGGGGATAAATAAATAAAATAAATAAATCTTTAAAAATAAATAAATAAATAAAAGGGGCTAAGTCCTTTCAGGTCTTCTTCCTAAAAATTCCTTAATTCTGTCTGCTTCTCTGCATTCTTCCTGCCATCACCCTAATCCACCCAAGGTGGTCTCTCTCCTAGACTTCCTAGACAAGGTATAACTTGCCTACCTGCATCTATTTATGCCCTTCTCTGCAGCTCAGGTGATCTTTTAAAAATGCACATCTGCTTATATAGCCTCCCTGCTTAAAACCTTATGATGAATGCACGTTGAACAGATATGAGAGGACTTATGTAAAGATCTGCTCACTAGTTTACTCCTCCTCTTTCACTCTCTTGTTTCTGCCTCTTTCTTTACTCTCTGGCTCTTTTTTCTTTTTGGTTTGCTTCTCACGCCTTCCTTCCTCTTATCACCCCATAGCATCTGAATTGCTTTCTTCTTTCTTTTGGTTTTTAAAACAAATTTATTGAGATATAGTCACATACCATACAATCCATCTAAAGTGTACATTTAATGGCTTTTTTTCTTCTACTTTTTAAAAATTTCTTTTTCTTCTTATTTTCTCTCTCCTTCCTGCTTTAGTTTATTATAATACAAAATTTATTTGCTTCTGGGTTCCATGTGCTTTTTTGTTTTCTTTTTTAATTCTTTTTAAACAAATAGATATTGATACATATTAATAAAGCACAGAGTCCATCCAAAGTGTACAATCAATGGTATTTGGTATAATCACATTCATCACTTCAATCATTATTAGAACATTTTCATTATTCCAATAATATAAAACAAAAAACAGACAAACAAAAAAAACCTCATTATCACTCAATCTCTCTAAGCTTCCCCTACTGGACATAGCTGCTATTCTGTTTCCATTTCTCTACTTTATTTGTATTATATTTTGTAAAAGCATTCTTATATGTGCAATATTACCCATATTTATATTTCACATGAGGTTTCACTATGTTATATACAGTCCCATGTTACATTTTTTAGCTCCCCTTCTAGTAAAATACATGTCCTTAGACTTTGCCTTCCAACCAGTCATTCCCATATAATATAGCTCTCCTATTTAACAATAACTATGATGTGTTTTCACCATTTCTATTCATTTCCAAAGATTTACAAACAACCTTTTTTACCAATTTTGCACAGATTAACCCTCAGCTTTCCATTCTCTAACCTCATTCTATTTTCTGGTGACCTATATTCTAGTTATTAGCTCCATGAGTTTACACAATATATTTAGTTTATTATAGCACAATCATACAGTATTTGTCATTGTGTGTCTGGCTTGCTTCACCGAACATAATGTCCTCCAGGTTCATCCATGTTGTCATATGTTTCATTTCATTTCTTCTAACATCTGCATAATATTCCATTGTGCATTTACACCACAATTTGTTTATCCATTCATCGGTTGATGGACACCTGGGTTGTTTCTGTCTTTTGGCAATTAGAATAACGCCACTATAAACATAGATGTGCAGTTGTCTGTGTCACTGCTCTCAGTTGTTCTGGGTATATACCTAGTAGTGGTATTGACTGGTCACATGGCAAGTCTATATTCAGCTTCCTTAGAAACTGCCAAATGGTCCTCTATAGTGCCTGTACCATTCTATATTCCCGCCAAAAGTGAATAAGCATTCCTATCTCCCCACATCCTCTCCAACACTTGTAGTTCTCTGTTTTTTTTAATAGTGGCCATTCTAATGGGTGTGAAATGCTATCTCATTGTAGTTTTCACTTCCATTTCCCTAATCACTAGTGAAGTTGAACATTTTTCCATGTTTTTTCCCCCCCCATTTTTATTTCTTCCTTGGACAAAGGTCTATTCAAGTCTTTTGCCCATTTTTTAATTGGGTCAGCTTGTCTTTTTATTGTTGAGTTGCAGTATCTCTTTATATATCATGGATCTTAAACCCTTATTGGATATGTGATTTCCAAATATTTTCTCCACTGGAGTCAGCTGCCTTTTCACCCTTTTAACAAGGTCCTTTGAGGTGCAAAAATGTTTTATTTTGAGGAGGTCCCATTTATCTGTTTTTTCCTCTGTTGATCGTGCTTTGGGTGTAAGATTCAAGACAACAACATCTACACAATAAATATCTTGGAGATGCTTCCCTACATTTTCTTCTAGTAGTTTCATGGTCCTGGCTTTTATATTTAGGTCTTTGATCCATTTTGAGTTGATTCTTGTATGGGGAGTGAGGTAGGGGTCGTCTTTCTTTCTTTTGGTTGTGGATATCCACTTATCCCAGCACTGTTTTGTCCCAGTTAACATGGACTTGGTAGATTTGTCAAATCCCAGTTGGCTGTAGAGGTGAGGATTTATTTCTGGACTCTCAAGTCTATTCCACTGATCATTGTGTCTATCTTTATGCCAATACCATGCTGTTTTGACCACTGCAGCTTTGTAATATGTTTCAAGGTCAGGCAGTGAGAGTCCTCCCACATCACTCTTCTTTTTAAGGATGCTTTTGGCTATTTGGGTGCCCTTTTCCTTCCAAATAAATTTGGTATTTGCCTTTTCTATTTCTGTAAAATAGGCTATTGGAATTTTGATTGGTATTGCATTGAAT
>JAQZBX010099586.1:0-11467 GCA_029593785.1 Cabassous unicinctus
AAAAAAAAAAACTTTCTGGGGTAACTTTTCTCTCTCTGCCTCTAATTCTGTCTCTCTCCATCTTTGGAGGAAGAGGGCTGCAGCAATGGGGAAGAATGCTATCTTCCCCTCTCTGTCTCCTTCTCCTAGTCTCTCCCCCCACCCCCCGTTTCTAGCCCTCAGTTTCTCTTCCCCAAGTCTCTCTCCTTCTATCCCACTTACCATGTCTCTCTGCCTCACTTTGCTATTTCAATTTAGGTTTTCTTGTTTTGCAGAAAACAGACCTGATTTTACACTCCTGGAAACTAGAGAATACAGCTGCTGGGCAAGGAGTTCTCCGGGAGTGAATCACTATTGTTCCCAGTGGTTTTATTTGTCTTCTTTACAAGTCTCCCTGCTGCCCACAAAAGTGCCAAGCTCCTGATAAATGGGACAGCGAGGTGTCACATTTTTCCCCTCTAAATGCAGAGTAAACTTTCACAGCCTTGCTCCACTGCACTGAAAAATGAAACTATAACTACATGCTGGAAGGCCCTTAAAGAATTCCTTTCTAGGCATTGCCCCTGAGTAGCTCCCACACAGCTAAACAAGCAATTCAAAGGTAGAATATTTATCCTGATAAAACAATTTGGTTTTGCATAAGAAAACTTTGGATCCACAACTACCTTCCCAGGAATCCTAATTATATCGATATTAGAGTTCACCCCTGCTATGTGAAGCATACAGAGAAAAAGATTGTAAGCCCTTCCCAGTTAAGTCTGAGTCCAATAGATCATTCTTTTCCCAGTGGTTAGCACAGTATAGGCAAAATACATGTATTGGTAATGATAAGGCCTATGTTTTATGCCTGCCAAGACTAGAATCTTGACCCATCGTTTCTCTTTCCAAAATTTTATTAGTTCTGGAAAATAATAAAAGTTGTCTTTCAGGTTTCAATAAATCAGTGCTAGCAAGAATAAGAGCCTTCCTCCACAACTATATTAATGCACACCTGTAGTCCCTGTTGCTCCAAACCAGGAGCTGGCAAACTATGGCTGATGGACCAGATCTGGCCCACCCCCTGTATATGTAAAGAAAGTTTTATTGGAACACATACCCATTTGCTTACAAATTGTCCATGGCTACTTTCACACTACAATGGTAGAATTGAGTTGCGGATAGAAACTGTATGACCCTTTATAGAAACAGTAACAATACCTGCTCTAAAAATAGAAAATTCTGGTGATTATATCAGTAATTGCTATCACTCACTGAGGATTTACTATGAGAAGGTGCTAGATGCTTTATATGGATTATCTCTAATTATCACAGCAACCTGATGTTGGGCTTTTTATGATTATTATTTTTAAAAAGAACATAACAGGTGCCAGAATTCAAAACCAGGCCATATGGTTCCAGAGTTCCATGCTGGTAATCATGCCTCCAAACTGCCTCCAGATTTGAGAATGCTAATACTCTGGCAGGCAAGAAATTGAACAATAGGACATAGAGCAAGACAAAAACAAGGAATGTCTCAGAAAAAGCTGAAGAAAGTAGGAATATAGAATGGAAAAGGATTGTGTTAATCAAGAACAAGAGCTGGGATAATTTTTTACATGACCTAGGTAAAATTTTACCCAAGTCAAACTTTTAAATCACTTTCATAGATCCTGACAATGGAACCCAGGAAAGAGAATACAATAGCTAGTTACTGAATAAATGTTCAGTGAGCAGATGATTGGATGGATGGATGGATGGATGGGTAGATGGATGGATGGATGGATGGATGAGTGGGTGGAAGGATAGACAGAAGAACATTTGGGTTTCTCAGAATCTGAAAATTAAATGACCAAGAAGTGGGAAAGGTAAGGACCAGGGTAAATCCAGAGACTCCAGCAGGAGAATTTAAAGATCTTTTCTTTAGACCACTATCATCAACATGGCTCAGCCCCAACAACATTCAGTTTCTGGGTATTTCCATTCCAAATTTCAAATTAAGGAGACAAAATCAGATTGGGCCAGCTTGGCTCAAGTATATGCCTCTAGAGCAGCGGTTCTCATCCCTAGCTATGCATTATTATCACCTGGGGTGCGTCTCAAAAATACCACCACCTGAGCCTCACCTAAGCTCAATTAAAACTGAATCTCTGGAGGTGAAGACTTGAGTGAAGTCTGTACACATTTCAGCAGTTATGGGAAGTGGTGTTTTCTCTCTCCTCCTGTGGCCTGGCAGCTACCTTACAAAACCAATTGGAAACAGAGCCAAGAGAATCACAGCTAGAACTGCACTGACTCTGGCCTTTTCTGATATAGGAAACTATTAAATCCTCATTATTATTTATACTAACTCGTATTAGGTCTTTTCTTACTTACAAAATGTAGCCTCCTAACAGAATCCTGATCTCCAAGAATGAGGCACCTCACTAATCTGCATCATTACTATAAAATCAGGTCTCATTAGTTTATCAACATATTCTAAGTGTCCACTCTATATCTAGAGTTGCCCTGAGTACTGTAGAGGATGTTAATAACTGACTCCCTTTGTTCTCAAGATGCTTATTATATATAAATATATAAAATAAATATTTTAGGAAGTACCAGGGATTGAACCCAGGACCTCATACATGGGAAGCAGGTGTTCAACCACTGAGCTACACCCGCTCCTAAAATATTTTTTTTAAAAAAACCCCTACCTATGTAATCCAGAAGAAACATAGCATGAGAGATTTGAACTGAGTTAGTATACTAATAATACACTTCCTTTTTAAAATTGTTTCCTTTTTTAAAAAATGAGTTTTCAAACAAAGATTTAGAACCTGTTTTGGGAAAATTCTTAAGAATGGTTGTCTTGGGCATTGTGGCAGTTTGAGATTATTTATGAACCTCAAAAAAGAGAAGGATTATGTTTGTAAACTGGTCTGTTCCTCTGGGTATGATACCCTTTGATTGTAGTAAACTCAAAGATTTTAAGTTTACTTGATTAAATCAATTTAGGGCTTTTGATTTGCCCATCTCAATAAGGCGTGACTCAAGGCTGAGTCCCCTTCCCCTTGGTGGGCTTTAAAAGAGACACTCTAGAAGTCACAAGAAGAGAGGGAGTTCCATAGACACGGTAGAGGAGAGAATTTTGATCCTGTGGCACTGGGAATAGAGATGAACCATTCACCTGAGAAGGTCCAGAAAGAAATGAGCCCCATGCCAGCCTACAGCTGAGATCGGAGGAAGCTGAGACCATGGAGCCTTAAGAGAAAGAAGGAAGGAGATACCAGGTAGAGCTTGCCTGCCATATTGCTTCAACACGTGGCAACAGACTTTGGTGAGAAAGCAGACTAGAGTCGGACTCTTTAGGGCCTTGTAACTATAAGTTTTTACCCCAAATAAATACCCTTTATAAAAAGCCAACAGATTTCTGGTACTTTGCCTCAGCATTCCTTTGGCTGACTAATACAGGCATTGACTTAGATTTTGGCTTCCCGATATGGGAAGAAAACTAGTAATATTTCTAGAACTATTTGCAGGACTGACTAAAAGGCAATCAAAGGAACATGTGGATTATTAACAGCTGCTAAGATGTGATTTCTGAAGCAAATCAAACTTTCTTTGCCAAAATCCAATCTCCTCCAAGGAAAGCAGTGCAACTAGGTGGTCAGGGGAGGGAAGGATGGTAAGCAGGAAGAACAAATCACTGATTTTGAAGGAATATTTCTTACCAGACTCGTCCAAATCTCCAGTGGCCACTTGCTTCTGAATAACCCACCTAATTTTTGTAGAGAGAAATAAATCTCCTCTGTGGTTCAACTGCTAGTCCCATGGAGACTGCTTCCAAGACACGAAAAGAAAGAAATTTAAATAATTAAGAGAATAAGCAACTGCAGCCTTTCTCGTTCAGCACAAGGGACCTAGATTATGAGAAGATTTTAAATCTCACTGACTCTGAAGCAGCCACCTGGCACACACTAAAACTGCAACTATTTAGGGCTGGACTCACGCTGTTCAGGGCTTGCACAGTCTCCCTAATAAGAGCCGTAACATAGTTTATGGTGCAGTTGAGCAGGGAGCTATAAGATTGGAACCGGGGTTTATCACTATGAGAATATTTTTTAAAGCTTCTGCAACATAAGTGAGCCTGAAAAAGGCAAATTCTGATAAAATTTATAAACACAGGCAAATGGGTTTTGAGGAGGAGGAGGATGAGTTAAATTAAAATGCAATGCTAACTCATTTTCCTTTGGAATTTAGAAGTGATTTACTTTTTAGCTTTCATAACTCAAACTATTTCAGAAGCTAGTTAGTGGATATTACTTAGTAGTAAATATTGCAGAATATTAGCTTGGTTGCAAAACAGATTCTTTAAGTCTCAAAGAGCAAATCTGCTCAAATCAACAAAGAGAGAAATACAAAATTTTCTAAATAGGAGCAGCACTTTTTTAATACGGCTCTCCTAAAACAAGAATATTTGTACTGTGGTTGTGGCATTCTTATAAGAAAAATAGACACCTGGTCAACTCCCTCCCATACCAAATAGGAAGACCTTGTTCAGCAAAGTGAAGACCCATTAAAACAGACAAATAAAAAACCTTCCTGTGTTTATAGCTGTATGGCCTATGCCTTAACACATTCCTTGTACAATTAGCAAGAGGAATCCTGCAGCTTGGAAACTAGAGATAAAATTAATATATTGGTTGATACCCACAACACCCCCTCAGGTATCATCACTGAGAATTATTATTTTCATCAGTTCATGGCTCATTTCTTTAAAATTAAAATTAGTGTTGTGGCACCCAAGGATAATTTTCCATCTGTCTCTACAGAGAATAATATAAGCTCGGTGAGTTTAATGAATGATAGTTTACTGCCATTCAGTGTCAGTGCAGTGGATGAGTTTGGATTTAACAGGATCTGGAAGCACTTAGCCTTACCACTATCTTCATTAATATGAAATCCTTATATAGTCACGTTAGCTGATAAATTATGCCCAGCATCTCAATTACCTGATCAAAGAAAATGACCAAGGAGGGTATAAAGGAGTGCAGAGAGAAATCAGGGCCAAATTAGTTGGGATGAGATTGAATCTTATGCAGATTGGCAAGATGAGATCTGAACTAGTTAGTATGAAATGCGCAGTCAGAGGTAAGAGAAAGATGTAGAGGTGGTGTGGGAAACAAGAATAAATAGGAACTAGAACATAAAAGTCATGAAAGGTGGCCAAGGGAGGTGACAGGCCCTGCGACTTCTCTAAACAAGCAGCCAGGAAGATCTCACACAGCTATTTATGCTGGGTTCCCAAACACATACGAGCAAGCCCACACATTAGACTAGAACTGCTAGGGACTTTGTGGAGAACCTATGGGTGAGGCCCATGTTGGTGCTGTGCCCCAGGGGTCCTTTGCTCCTAAATCCTGCCCAGTGTTCCCCTGCTTTACTCTGAAATGCCGAAAGGCCGACCCTGTAGACTGTGTCCCATGCTCCCTTCTCATCTGGATTTGGTCAAAAGGAACACTGACAAGAGACTGGAAGGCAGGGAGAAGGGAGAAGACAAGATATTTCTCTCACTTTCTGTCCATCTTAGGTGGCATCTCCAGCAAGGCTGTGCCTCCTCCTTTGCTCCAGCTCCCACTGGACAGGTGGCAATGGGCAATCCCAACCCATGGGCTCCAGTAACACCACCTTTTAACTTTGTCACTCCAGGTAGGGGTGATAGCAAACTTCCTGTTGATTTTAATCTCCAGAATATCACACTGTTCTCAGGTTCACTGCTCAGATCTTCCCTAATTCATAATAACCAATTTCTCAAAGGAAATGCACTTTGTTTTAAATACTTTGAATGGTTTCTGACTTATTGGTTGAGCCCTGAAAGATGGAGAGGCCACAACCCTCAGGGATCTGCATGTCAGACTCATTCCCTCTTACTGTGTACTTGCTTCTTTAGAAAAGGGGAAATAATTCATTATGAGAAAGTGCCTGAAGAGCCAGAGGCACAGGTCTAGATGGAATTCACTGCCTTATCATCCACTAAACAACCTGGTCATAGAGAACAATGGGCAATCTCTTCTCAGCCATGCCCTTGCGGAAGAAAAAGGCTATAAAACCAAGGCTCTCCCTCTTTCCCTACCCTCTGAAGGGGACTTGAGAAAAAGATTGAGAGAGAAATAAAGAGAGAAAAAGTGAGGGGTGGGGACCCAGTTGATAAAAAGATAAGTAGACTGTAGAACCTGTGCTCTTCTCCCCACTGAAAGAGAAGAGGGAGAAGCATCATCAGGGTGTTCACAAAATCTAAGGGAGATGAACAGAGTACAGCCAATGAGGAAGGAAAGCGGAGATTTCCAACAACAGGGTGGACCCAGCAGCAAAAATCTAATTGAAAGCGAATACTAATTAAAATTAGCTTGCTCTCTGCCTTTAAAGTCAAGCAGATTGGCAAGCCTGGGTTGTGAGTGCCTCGAGAACAAAGGCTCCATCCTGCCATCTTTGCAAGGGATCAGGAAATGTTTGTTGAAAGAATGCTCTTCAATTTCTTTCCCAGATGAACCCCCACGAATCACAAGGTCACTAGGAACTGAAATAATTCCATCTTCCTCATGGAAGAATTGAGGCAATGGAATGGGACCAAGACCAAAAAATCCATCAGTGGAAGAAGAGAAACAAGTAATAAGATTTAAACATAAGCAAAAGTCCCTGACATCAGAAACAGGAACAAATCTACTGGCTCACTGCTGCCTCTCAGGGATCATTACCATATTGCTTTCCATAATCTCCTTAAAGTGAAAAGTAAAAGTCACCACTGCTCTTCATCTCCCTGCCTATTTGCTCAATGGAATGAAATCATTCTTCCTTATGCTGCAAATGAGCCTACTTCAAAAATCCCTTGGATATTCATGACATTTTCCTGAAGAAAGTCCTCTTCCAGCTACTCCTAATTAAACCAAGGTGACAGCAGAGTGTCCCCTCTTCAGCCAGTGCAGGAGGAGAGCAGCAAGCAAAAAGTGAGCGTTTCATTCCCCTCAATTTTATTTCTGATGTTAGCCTCGCAACCACAGGGGCAGCTGCAAACCTACCCAGCCCAGGAGAAAATCACCTTTCCTCTAGGTGTTTGAAGATCTGCGTCAGCATTCCATGCCTCTCGGGGGAGGTGTGGGGAAGCCGTGTTTGAGCTCTGGCATGGAGGGTCACCCAGGAACTCACTTCTCTGCAAGCACTTGCACATCTCCACTGACAGCTTCCCCTGGGAGTCTCCAAGGCTTGGAGGCAGGTCATTTCTGCCCACATCAGTCACCACAAGCCTCTGACCATATGGACACGTGAACCTGACCTCCAGACCCAGTGCAAAAGGCTCTAACAGCAACTGCATTAGTGTCACCTTGGCATTGAACAATTTTCCACCTGAGAAACTTTTGAAAATATTTAAAGGTAAAGCAATACCTCCTGAAATTAAGTCATCTAAGAGGAAGATGGTAAAATTCAGGTTGACTTTGTGCATAGGCAGTCATAACTAGTTGTATTAGTCAGCCAAAGGGGTGCTGATGCAAAATACCAGAAATTTGTTGGCTTTTATAAAGGGTATTTATTTGGGGTAGAAGCCCACAGTTACCAGGCCATAAAGCATAAGTTACTTCCCTCACCAAAGTTTATTGCCACATGTTGGAGCAAGATGGATGCCGACGTCTGCCAGGGTTCAGGTTTCCTGGGTTCCTCTCTTCCCAGGGCTTCTCTTTCTCTGGGCTCAGGCTTGCTTCACTCCACAAAGCCAGCTGTAGACCATCAAGCAAATGGCTCGTCTCTTTTCCGGGAGCCTTCTCTCCTTCCTTACGACCAAGCTCCTCTGTGTGCTTACTTCCCTAGGCTCCAGCATTAAAACTCCACATCAGAACGCCAACTCAAAACTCCAACTCAAAACTCCAACTCAAAAACTCCAACTAACTCTTTTGCTCTGCCATGTAGTTTTATCTCTGAGTCCCCACCCACCGAGGGGCAGGGACTGAACATCCTACTGACGTGGCCCAATCAAAGCCCTAATCATAACTTATCATGCCCAGAGGAACAGACCAGTTTACAAGCATAATCTAATATCTATTTTTGGAATTCATAACTATATCAAGCTGCGACACTAGTATATGTGATTTCAAGGATACTAGGAGTGTTCTCCATCAGTCCCTACACTCCTCCAAGAGGTGGTATAGAGTACTGGCTAAGAACCAGACTTGGGAACCAGAATGCCTAAATTTGATTCCAAGTTTTATCTCATACTAGGTGACTAGAGCAAGTTACTGTATTCTCTGTATTTTGCTTCTCATCTGTAAAATGGAAACAGTGATGATAAAAGCACCCACCTCAAGGTTGTGAAGATTGCTTGCATTAGCTTATGTAAAGAGCTTACGGTCTTGGCACATGGTAAAACTGGCCATATGAGTATTCCGTTTGCTAAATACCCAATCATTGATTTCCTGGCAATTCAAGGATGAAAATTTTGTTGTGTGTGTTTGTTTTTAAGTCATCAATCCCTATTCTACTACTCCTACCTCTGGAGGAGGCACACGTTAAGCATATTTCCCCCCACAGGAAGAAGTTGGAAGGGAATGTTCCAAAGTTTGGAGAATTGCTAAGCCTTGCACCTGCAACAGACAATGTCAGCACTACGCCCAATCTCTTGGATCCCTTAAGCACAGCACTTCTCAAACTTCATTGTGCTTTTAAAAATCACCTGAGAGATCTTATATCCTGTGATTCTGTAAGTTCCAGGGCAGAGCTTGAGGCGCTGCATTTCTAACACACTCCCTGGTGGTGCTGATGCTCCTAGACCACGGACATACTTTAAGGAGCAAGGCTTTTGTGCACACCAAACCCTAGTGCCCCTTCACGCACAGCAGCCAGCACCTATGACCTTTGTCAGCAGGCTGCCCTGAGGCTGCCAGAGCAGCACTGCCATCACATGCCCAAAGCTGGAAAGCATAGGGATTTATGCCCCAAGGGGCAACTCTTCATCAGTGCAGGATGGCAGGGGCATAAATATCTCAGTGACCTCTTCCTGATCTAGACAACTCTGAGGTGGGACCTATGCTATCTCCTCAGCTCCCCTGTAGGATTGAGCCAAAGCCAGCCCCTCTAGAACTTTCCTTGCTATTGTACACTTGCTTGGTTTCCTTCCCTTTCCTGTCCAACTTCCTCACTATTCCCTGACCAATTTTTTTTTCTAGAAACATTTCCTAATAAATCATTCATTATTCATTCATTCAACAATTACTTACTATTATCCCTGACTCTTGTGCCTGACAGTGACCAAGACACTGACAATACAAAAACAAGACACAGTCCCTACTACCGAGGGTCCTTCAGCCACAGAGATCAAAGTCCACAAAGTTAGCACTTGGAGAGAACAGAAGCCCATGGGGAACTGGAGGCAACCTCAGCACTGAAACCATCCCATCTCCAAGTGCCAGAGTCAGCTAGGACGAAGGTTGATCTCACCCCATGCTGCTGTCTCTGGAGGAGCTCTGACAGCAGGACGCCTGCGGCAGTGGAGAGCCCACAGCTGCCTGCAGCCCTGTGGGACTGAAGCCAGATCGGCTAAGCCTGCCCTGGCTGCCCCACCTCACCCGGAGCCTCACCCTGTCAAGAGCTGCAGGTGCAAGCTGGCTTTCCCTGGTGCCAGCCTGAAGCAGGAAGCAGCAACACAGGGAGAGAGCAGCTGCAGGGGAAGTCACAGCTAGCCCTCACCCCACTTTCCCTGCACATCAGTAAGTGACTGATGTTTCTGAGGGCTGGCTCTCTCTGAAAGCCACTCGGCTCTGCCAAGCTGGGGCTGCTGGGAGCCAGGTGTTGTTATTTGCTTGTTTATTTTGTTGGAATCTAAATGAGGAACAACATGGGCCAAGTGGGCTGAAACTTGCATTGGGATCAAAAGAGATCAGGAAAGGACCCCGTGAACAGTCCACAGATAAGGACACCTGGTCTCCATGTGTGAGCACTCAGAGGAATAAACAGGTAAGAGAGAAAACATCCTGTGGAGACGTGATCAAGTTAAAGAAAGGAAACCTCTCTAGGACCCTTCAAATAATGGGTCAGCAGAATCATGGACTGAAAAAGCAGAGCCTTTGAGACATGGGTCAGAATTCTGGCTCTGATGCATCCTAGCTGTGTGACCTAGAGCAGGTTATAACGTCTCCTTTTTCTGTCCCAGTTTCCCCTCCCGTAAATGGGGAATCACACCTGCCTCATAGGAATGCTATGAGGTTTAAATGGTGTTCTTATTAGCACAGTACTCTTCAGTGAGGTCCTCCTCGTGCCTCAAAGCCTGAATCACCTTCTCCACCCCCTGCCCCACTGCTCTTGCCTTCTTTCGAGCAAACATACACCACGCTTTCCTTTATCCCCTCTCCTTTCAAATTCCACATGTGTCCTTGGTCTTCTCCACAACATCACCTAAATTTGAGCTGCACTCCCCTTTATTTTCTCAGAAAGGCCCCAGAAGTCTACTGTTTCCACATGAAGCCAAGGCAATATACAGCACCACATTCTCTAAATACTTGACATCTATGGACTCGCCACCCTCCAGAGCAGTTTCTCAAACATGAGATAAATTTGTTATAACTAATCTGGGCAGATAAATCTCTAAAATTATTTTTCAATGATAGAATGTCTTTTAACCTGAATAATGCAAACATTTAACTTCACCTCAGCTGTGTAGCCACTGGTTGTATCCATATGAGCTGATTTCTAGGACTAAGTGTAGTTTCTGTGTGTGGCCTGGAACAAGGTGTAATCAGGGACTGGCATTGTAACAGCACCCTTCATAATTCACATGGACACCCCAGGCAGGTTGCTTTGCCTCAAAGCCAAAAATTTCTTCGACACTAACATGAGGAAATTTTGGCATAGCTTCCTGAGATTTAATGAGAAATCACTTTATACACACACACACACACACACACACACACACACACATCCTTTTGCAAAAGACAAAGCACTTCACAATTTTCCAGTAACAGCTAAAAAATACAAGAATATTTTTTCAGAAAGTGTTGCTTTAATATAAACATCTTTGGGGGGTTATGTATTTTAATCACAATCACATGATAGATACTTGATTTGCATTCATCAGATAATCGGGAATAAAAGTTATAATCCCAGGAAAGACATTTAGTGCTTCTAAATGCTGAACATTTGAATAATAGTGTTGAGGGACTGAAATAGGAGTGAAATGTACCCAAGAGGAAAATTCAAAAACTTCAAAGCAACTTTTCAGAAAAATAAATAAATAATAATATAATAAAAAGCATCACAGCTTAAAAGATGGAGGAGGGGGCAAGGATTTTAAAAATTAATGAGCTGAGATCTTTTCCCCAGAAACATCATTTCTGTATCATTTAATCAGACTTGAGATTTCTTAAATTGCCTTTGAAACAAGTTAATAAACAATGTGTGCCTGCCCTATTACACATTCCTTACAAGTAAAATGTACTCTGAAATTTGTCCTTCAATAAACATAAGAGAAACACCAGTGGTCCCTGCAGGC
>JAQZBX010099587.1:0-11458 GCA_029593785.1 Cabassous unicinctus
AAAATGAAAATATACATAGAAAAATAGCAGAACTTATGGTAATGAAAGTCATAATAGAAGAGATTAACAGTAACATAGAACCACACAGAGCAGGTTTGAAAAGGCAGATGGAAAAATTAGCAAGTTAGAAGATAGCACTTGTGAAATCAGAGAGAATAGCATAGAGGAAATAACTGGCAAAAAAAATTGAGCAGGGTCTCTGAAATTGAAAGACAGCACAAAATGCACAAACATATTCATATTTTTGTCTCAGAGAGAGAAGAGAAAAGAGGCAGAAGGAATGTTTGAGGAAATAATGGCCAAATATTTCCCAACTATTACGAGGGATGTGGATGCACATGTCCATAAAGCACAGCGTATTCCAAACAGAATAAATCCTTACAGAACTAGTCTGAGAAATATAATAATCAGATAGTAAAATGCCAAAGATAGAGAATCCTGAAAGCAGCAAAAGTGAACCATCACAAACTGATAAGATGAAATTGATAAGATGAAATGTTGTTTTCTCATTTTAAACAATGGAGGTGAGAAGGCAGTAGTGCAGTAGTATCCCTCAGTGCCAAGGAAGTTCATTTCTGGGAGTCATGTCCCAAGCTGGGGGAAAGGTAGTGCATTTATATGTTGAGTTTCGCTTAGAGACAGGCCACATTTGAGCAACAAGGTGTTGCTCAGGAGGTAGATCTTAGGCAATATGTAATAATAGGCTAAGTTTCAATATCACAAGAAAAGGTTCATGAGTGTAACCATCAATATCAAGGGCCTGGCATAATGGTCTGTCCTCCTTTGCTCTCCATATATTCGGGGCATAATTACCCCTGACAAACTGCACCAATAACGTCTCCCTGCAATATTTGCCAAAGAGCATACCCAGCAATATACTTTAAACCAAAGACCTACAAATCCCCAGAATTCACATGCTCCTTCTTCAAGCCCTCCCCAGTGTTCCATGCATAGTCCAACCCAACCCCATACACACTCCTCCTCCTTACATTCCAACACTGTCAAACTCAATCTCATCACTGCACCACTCTCCCACCCATCCACTACCCAATTAACTCCTTCCACATTATTATAGGTTTTGTCCATAACGATCAATGGCTCACAACGCTCTACTCCATGTCTCCTAATAAGCTATCTTCCAGACTCTATCTCTGCAAGTCTGCTTAATTTGTTTAACTCATATCAATGAGGCCATGTAATATTTTTCCTGCAGTGACTGGATTACTTCACTCAGCATAAGGTCTTCAAGATTCATCCAAGTTGTCACTTGTGTTAATACTACTTTCCTTCTTGCAGCTGAGTAATGTTTCATTGTATGTTTATACCTCAATTTTTTCCCATTCCTCTGTTGATGGAAACTTGGGTTGCTTCCAACTTATTACAATCATGCATAATGCTACTATGAACATTGGTGTGCATATATCCGTTCATGTTCCTGCTTTCAACTCTTCTGTGTATATACCCTACCCAGAAGTGGGATTGGTGAGTCATGTGGAAGTTCTATAGTTAGGTCCCTGAGGAATTGCCAAAGTGTCCACAAAGGCTGCACCATTCTACATTTCCACCAGCAGTGGATGAATGTTCCCATTCTCCACATCGTCTCCAACACTTCTAGTCCTCTGTTGTTTTTTTAATAGCCATCAGTCTAATGGGTGGAAGATGATATCTCATTGTGGTTTTGATTTGTATTTCTCTAACAGCTAGTGATGCTGAGCATCATTTCATGTGCTTTATAGCCATTTGTATTTCTTCTTTGGAGATCTCTGTTTTCAAATATCTTGCCTATTTTTAAAATGGGTTGTTTGCCTTTTTTATTTTTGAGATGTAGGATTTTTTTTATATATATCCTGGATATTAGGGACTTATCAGATAAATGATTACCAAATATTTTATCCCATTGAATAGTGTGGCAGTTTGAGATTATTTATGAATCCCATAAAAGAGAAAGATTATGTTTGTAAACTGGTCTGTTCCTTTGGGTGTGATACCCTTTGATTGTACAAAATTCAAAGATTTCAAGTTTACTTAATAAAATTCAATTTAGGGCTTTTGATTTGACCAAATTAGTAAATAATGACTCACATTGAGGTCCCACCCAATTGTTGAGTCTATATCAATGGACAATCACTCAAGAAGACACACAGGCAGAGAGAGAGCTCCATAGATGCCAGAGGAGAGAACTTTGTCAGTTTTGATCCTGGAGCCACAGGAGGAAAGATGAGCCATTTACCTGATAATATGAAGTTGAAGATAACAGAGGAACAGAGTAGCTGAGAAGCTATTAGAGACAAGCCCTATGACAGCTAAAGCTGAATTAAGGAAGAACCTGGGCCTACGAAGCCTCAAGAAGAAGACGATGTCCCAGAAGGAGAGACCCAGCAGAGATCAGCCATCATCTTGCTTCAATATGTGGCAACTGACTTTGATGAGAGAGCCACCTTGAGATGAACTCTTTAAGATGTAATAACTGCCAGTGTTTACCCAAAATAAATACCCTTTATAAAAGAAAAAAATGTTTCTAGTGCTATGCATCAGCACCCATTTGACAGACTAATATAAATAGGCTGCCTTTCCACTTTCTTGATAAATTCCTTTGAGGTGCAAAAGTTTTTAATTTTGATGAAGTCCAATTTATCTATTTTATCTATTGTTCACACTTCAAGTATAAAGTTTATGAAACAATTTCCTAGTACAAGAGCTCATAGATGCTTCCCTACATTATCTTCTATGAGCTTATGGTTGACCTTTATGTTTATGTCTTTGGTTAAACTTAGGTTAAATTTTGTATAAGGCATGAGATGGTGATCTTTTCATACTTTTCAATATGGATATCTAGTTCTCTATGCACCATTTGTTCGAGTGGCCATTCTTTCCCAATTGAGTGGGCATGATGGCATTGTTGAATTTAAGTTGACTGTATATAAAAGGATCTATATCAGAACTCTCAATTTGGTTCCATTGGTCAGTATGTCTATCCATGTGACAATACCATGCAGTTTTGACCACTGTAGCTTTCTAATATACTTTAAAGACAGATACCATGATTCCTCCAATTTCATTTTTCCTTTTCAATATGTTTTTAGCTATTCAGGGCCCCTTCCTTTCCAAATAATTTTCATAATTAGCTTCTCCAAATCAGTAAAATATGCTCTTGTAGTTTTTTATTGAGATTGCATTAAAACTGTAAATCAATTGGTGTAGGACAGACAACTTATTGATGTTTAGTCTTCTAGTCAATGAAGATGGAATATTTTTCCATTCATATACATTTTTTTATTTCCTTTAAAAATGTTGTGTAGATTTCTGTGTACAATTCCTTTACATCTTTAGTTAAATTTATTCCTAAGTATTTTATTCTTTTGTTGCTAAAGTAAATTGATTTTTTTCTAAATTTCCTCTTCAAGTTGCTCATTAATGGTGTATACAAAGGCCACTCATTTTCACAGGTTTATCTTATATCCTGCCACTTTACTCTACTCATTTATCAGCTCTAGAAGCATTTTTGTAGATTTCCTAGGGCATTCTAAGTATAGAAACATGTCATCTGCAAATATTGAAATTTTTGCATCTTCCTTTCCAATTTGGATTTCTTTTGTGTTTTTTTCTTGCCTAAGTGCTTGAGTAAGTACTTCTAACACAAATGTATATATGAGCAGTGACAGTGGGCACCTATAACTTTTTCCAGATCTTAGATATAGCATTTCATCATTGAAAATGATGTTAGTTGTAGATTTTTCATATATGCCCTTTATCACATTGAAGAAGTTGATGGAGAATTATTTTTCATTATTTTAGAAAGTCATTTCAATACATGTATTTTTATTTTGTATTTTGCCTCAGCAGCCAATAACTCCCTTTCCTAAATTCCTTATGCAGAATTATGGTAATATATGAGCCTCCTTTCACCTGAAAATCCAGATGGAATATTCAGATTATGAGACACCATAGCCTAGAACTGAGCCACCCTCTGAGAAACACTGGGAATGGGGTCCATTGGGCCAGAGAAAGTGGTTTCATGAAAAGGATCTTTGCTATCAGAAAGGAGGAAGAAATGAAACAACTATGGCTTCATATTGATCTGAAATTAGCTGAATGATCAAGGTGAGGATTTGGACTTGTAAGGTCAATAATGTTCTGAAATTGTTGAAAGGATTAGTAAACTGTAGTCCACAGTTAGTAGCAATGCTTCAATATGGGTTCATCAATTGTAACAAATGTACTACATTAATGATGGATGTTGTTAATAGGGGAAAGTGAGGGAGGGCAAGGGAGTGGGGCATATGAGAATCCCTTATATTTTTTATGTAATATTTATGTAAGCTAAAACTTCTTTAAAAAATAAAATAAATTAATTATTTTTTTAAAAAGATACTGTTTGAAAATCTTTTTGTGAACTGAGGGAAACTACACAGGCTTTCCAAAACAAGATGGTGTGGGACCCAACAAGTAAGATCAAAGTACAGAAGGCACAAAAATTAAGTAATTATATAAGGACCACCTGTTTGAATCAGCCCCACCCAACTTCTGTCTTCCTCTGTTAGGCCCTATAAGCTAACCTTAGCCTTGCAGGCACAGCCAACCAAGCAAAAATACAATAGCTGTGGTCAGAAGGTAACCACAACATCTTCATACCCACAAACTAGGACTTGTCAGTTTTTAGCAGACTTAGTAGGGTAGAATGAACTTAGCAGAACTTTAGTTCTTTATAATGGTAAAACTCTCCACCTCTGGGTTGGATTTAGATGCCACTTTCTGTGCACTCAATGTATGACCAAGCATGCTAAAGCATGTAGTCCTATAGAGCATGCACAAGATGCAAACTCTCTCTACCTGTCAATCTTGAACTACCCCACTACACAAGCCAATATAATGTTACAACTTCTGCTGCTGGAGGACACTGATTTGAGACTTTGTCTCCAGATCTCTGCTGGCTTAATAAACTCTTTCCCTTGTATGACCAAACCTTGAGATGGATTCCAATTCTCAGCATTGAGTAAAAAGAACTCGGAGAACTTGTGAGGATCCCCTTTAGTTAATCACCCACTGAACTGTGAAATCGTCTTTATCCAGTTGTGAATATATCCTCTTTAGCATCCAGTGAAATATGTGTGTTCAGTGAAAAATTAACTTTAACTAAAGAGACGTCTGGCCTTTGCCTTTGGATAATAGGAGGTGAAATTTACTCTCATGGAATGTCCCGCCTGATAAGAATGTCTTTGTTTGCCCAGGGGATTTAGCCACCAGAGAGTTACTAGGGCATCTGACAATGAGATTTATGATGGGTGCTTAAAGACAAGGCTTATTTTACCCCTGAGAGGGGCTGAAGACTAAAGATCAACTGCAAAGGGAATATGTTATAAAGTTTCAATAAAAACACTGGACACCACAGCTTTGGGTGAGCTTTTTTGGTTCACAAAGCTGTGCATATTATTGTAACACATCCTGGCTAAGAATCATTTACACAATCCATGACTCCATGAACATAGGACAACTGGAAACTTCACATTTGTGCCCTTAACAGATTACACCTTTTGCAGTTAGTGTCAGGAAAAGTAAGATTCACTAAAACAACACTAACTTCCTGAAACATGTGGTTTAAGAAAAGAAAGGAAGAACGGGCAGGTGATGGGAAATATTTGATTCCTGGGGATCATGGGGACACGGTTTGTATGAAACCAAAGCTGTGTTTGCATCAATTAGTGGAGATAAAAGTTAGAAAAGAAATTCAAAGATGATGGAACCAACTATTGATGAATTGGTTCATTGGGTGTATAAGGTAATGGAAACTAACAAGGCTAAATGAAAACATACACACTTTTGGTTATTATTATCGGTAATAACTAAAATCAAAGGAAGAAATGGGCCAAGCTTGAAATCTGCTGAGTTCAAAACACGGCTTCTAGCCTCAGGACCCCAGCTAAAAAAATTTTTGAGTCAGATTCTACTTCTACAGTGTTTTTATCTTTTTGCCTGTATGAGTTACAGACACCAGCTCTAAAGCCATTTCTAAGGAGAAAATTTATACTTGAATAACTGACAACAAATAAGGCTACTCTGATTCGCAAAGGAATGAGGGAAATAAAGCTTAGAGTAAAGGGACTTGTATTAAACAGCCAAAGGGGTGCTGATGCAAAATACCAGAAATCTGTTGGTTTTTGTAAAAGGTATTTATTTCAGGTAGAAGCTTACAGTGACCAGGCCATAAAGCACAAGTTACCTCCCTCACCAAAATTTACTCCCACATGTTGAAGTAACATGGCTGCCAATGTCTATAAGGGTTCAGGCTTCCTGGGTTCCTCTCTTCCTTGAGCTTGCCTGTGTCTGGGCTCAGGCTTGCCTCCCTCCACAAGGCCAGCTATAGATACTCAGGTGAATGGCTCATCTGTTTTCCTTGGGACTTCTCTCATTCCTCATAACCAAGCTCCTCTGTGTGCTTACTTCCCCAGGCTACAGCATCAAAACTCAACATCAGAACTCCAACTCTGTCGTTTGCCATGTCTTTTACCTGAGCCCTCACCCACCAAGTGGTGGGAACTCAACACCCTACTGATGTGGCCCAACCAAAGCCTGAATCATAATTCAATCACACCCAGAAGAAAAACCAGTTTACAAGCATAATCTAATATTTATTTTTGGAGTTCACAAATAATGCCAAACTGCTACACTGTACCCTCTGAATTCAAAAACTACATTATAATATTCAAAAAACCTTAAATCAGTAACAATGAAACTACAAAATCATATCATAACCAGTTTAAAGAAATAAAGTTTGTCTTGGGGCAAAGTTCTGTCTGCTGTAGACCACTGAAACTTACAAAACCATTTGTCTGCTTCCAATAAACAAATGAACAGACAAAGGATAAACATTTTCATTACCATAAGAAGCAATTCGGAGAGAAACATGAGTCATGGATCCTCTATATTTCAGTAAACTTGCAGGGCATCCTCCATTTGACTTCAAAGTCTGACAGTCACTCTTAAGGCGATGGTTTCTTCTTCCTGGGGTCACATTGGGACCCAGCCTTTCTGCAGGCTTGCCCAATGGCCATTTTCTTGGTTCTACCCTCATTAATCATCTGGGTGTAGACCAAGCTCTAGACCTCACCCTCCAAGAGTGTTGGGGTGATTGTCACACCTTACCCAATCTTTGAGTTTGAGTCTTATCCCCCTTAGTAAAGTGAGGTGAAGACAACATTCCCCTTAACTTTTGGCATACAGCCTCAGCCCTCTCAGAGCAATGAGTTTACCACCTGGCCTTCCCTAACTTTGAAGAATGTGCTCAACCCTCTCTGCACCTTGGGGCAGCAAATCTATCCATGAACATTGATTGGGAACATCCAACCTCTTCAACAGCCAAGGCAAACTCACCCTCTTTGTACACATTGGTGGGGTTCCTCTCTTGACCCAAGGCAATGTCTTAATTCCAGATTTCAGCTTCCATGGCCTTCTTCCTAAAGCTGTTTCTCATTCAATCTCTCCTTTCCATGTCCCTTGAAGTCCAAGCTAAAAGTGGTTTTGTTCATACAGTTCTCTCAAAAACCTTGCTGGTTTTTGCATGCAAGAAGCAGAGGTCCAAGCCATCAGACAATGAGACTTTCCACAAGTCTTTCCAAGATAACTGCATCTTCAATCCTGATTTACAAGTTCCAGTTTAGTTAAGTCCTCAAATGGGGTACTTTCAACTGGGGGCTTGATTTCCAGAGACTTGAAAGTTCCTGAATCAGTTTCTGTTTTCTTTGTGTCCAGCAGTTCAGCCCTCAGCGTATTTCTCTCTATCATTTTGCTATAAGCTGCAAGGAGAAGCCAAGCTGCATTCTCCATGTTTTCTTTGTAAAGTTCTTCATCTAAATGGCCAAGCTCACCATTTTCAAATTCTTCCTTCCATAAAACACCAGGAGTTAATCTTGCTAAGTTTTCTGCAACTTTAAAACACAGATCGCCTTTCCTCTAGTTTCCAATAATAGATTTATCATTTACTTCTAAGATCTCAGAAAAAGTGTCTTTAGCATCCATCTCACAAGTATTACCTTCTAAGGACTTATCAAAAATAACTTTAGTGTCTATATTGCTACCAACAGTCTCTGAAAAGCAATCTAGGTCTTTTCCTTCAAGCATCTCACAATTCCTCCCAAAAATACCCCTTTCCCATTTATAGTACTGTTCCAGCACTTTGGCAATTGCAAAAGTACTTCCCCACTCCTCGGTACCAAATTCTGTATTAGTCAGCCAAACAGATTCTGATGGAAAAGGCCAGCTGTAGACTCTCAGGTGAATGGCTCATCTCTTTTCCTGTGCCCTTCTCTCCTTCCTCACAACCAAACTCCTCTGTGTGCTTATTTCCTTGGGTTCCAGCATCAAAATTCAGAATTGTAACTCAACTCTGTCCTTTGCCATGTCTTTTATCTGAGCCCCCACCCACCAAGGGGTGGAGACTCAATGCCCTACTGACATGGCCCAATAAAACCCCAATAATAATTCAATAATGCCCAGAGGAACAGATTAGTTTACAAGCATAATCCAATATCTATTTTTGGAATTCATAAATAATGCCAAACTGCTACAGGACTCATCCCAGGAGGGTGAACATATTTAAAAGCCTATTAAGAAATGAGATGAGTAAAGTAAAAGTTGCTGAGGTCACAAAAGATATCTTAATACAGCATTCTTGGGAGTAGGATGGACCAAACCCTGTTAATATCCAACATCGAACCACCTTAAAAATATCTTTATTCACCTACTTTGGAGGAATTCAAGAAACCTGACTTTGAATAATCAAGGGTGATTTTCCTGTAATCTAATCAATAAAAGGATTGACAAAAGGACCTGGTGTTCATATCTAGACAGCTCCCTTCACTGACCCAGCTAACCAAGGTCTTATGGGCAAGAGTAGATAAAATGGTGAGGGGGCAGGGAAGCGATGTATCTGGGACTTCTTGATAGAAGAACTGCAAAAAGCTTTGGCTGCAAAACCTGTTTCTAAAGTCCTAGTGGAAGCCATAGTTTGATTAAGCATGCATAGTGATGTAAAACTTGAAGGGATTACAGTGGATGTTTGGATAAAGTTCAGTATATTTGAACAGGCTTTACATGAAGTGATTGTATCTCTTTTACCTGAGTACTCTATATCAATAGGTACTATGTCAGAAAATGATAGAACAACTCCCCTACATAGTTGTAGCAGTTTGATAGTGCTTATGAATTCAAAAAAACAGATATTGGATTATGTTTGTAAACTGGTCTGTCTGAGATTTCACTTTTAGTTGATTAAATAATGATAAGGGCTTTGACTGGGGCACATCAATAGTGTGTTGAGTCCCCATCCCTTCATGGGTGAGGACTCATAGATAAATGACATGGCAAAGGACAGAGTTGGGAGATTTTGAGCTGGAGCCCCAGGAAGTCAGCACATTGAGGAGTTTGGTTATGAGGAAAGAGAAAAGACCCTGGGAAGAGAAACAAGCTGTTCACCTGAGAATCTTCAGCTGGTCTTGTGGAGATAGCAGAGAAGCTGAGCCTAGACAGAAGCAAGCCCTGGAAAGAGAGGAATCCAGAAAGCCTGTACCCTCACAGACTTTGGCAGCCTTTTGCTCTAACAAGTGGCAATAGACTTTTGTGAGGGAAGTAACATGCTTTATGGCCTGGTAACTGTAAGCTTTTTTCCCCTAATAAGTACCCTTTATAAAAGCCAACAGATTTCTGGTGTTTTGCATCAGCACCCCTTTGGTTGACTAATACAATAATATTATAAAATTAATACTTCTTGGTAACTTCTCAACATAGACTACAATTAGATTGGGAAAATATAGAAAGGGAACATTTAGTGGAATTAAAGTGAAAATTTAGATGAAAATTGGAATTTTTTAAGAGATTTTATGTGAAGTGGAAGCATCTCCTTTTCCTGAACATCTTAAGGCAATGAATATTGGGCCTCTTAGGAATGTCCCTCCTACCTAGGGTTGTAAAACAGAAAACATATAAATCATCCCTTCAACCAATATTATGGATTAGACATACTAAAGCAGGGTTTCTTAACAAGGGGTACATGAACTTAAATTGAAATAAAAAAAAAAACCCTATTCTTGTGGCGATGTGTTGGTGAGGTGGTAATACATTTATTAAATAATACACAGTATAGTGTGGACTTTGTAAGGGGTCAATGGCTTTCACCTGACTCGCAAAGGGGTCCATGGAACACAAAAGGTTAAGATTCCTTATGCTAAATGAAAATCAGTAAGTGTTCCTGAGCCCTCACAAGTCATTAGGCCCAAACAGTGTAGAATAGAAGCTGGAGTCATGGTATGAACAAATTCTTTTTATTGTATGGTATTTCTGTGGGAATGTAGACTGTGGCTTCTTGCAAAAGTTCTGATCACCACTTAGTGACAACTGTTGGAAATTTGCACCTAACATTTTCATTTTAGGGAAAATTAGTAATTTCATGTCAAAAAATAACCCCTAAGGGGTACAGTGTTTTTCTTTTTGGAGCAATGAAAATTCTCTAAAATTGCTTGCAGTGATGAATTGACAACTCTGATTATAAAGAAAGCCATTGAACACATACTTTAAATGGATGTTATGGTATGTGAATATATTTCAATAAAATTGCTTAAAAAATGAAAATAACTAAAACTGTCCCTAAGACTGAAGGAGGGAAGGACATTTTTTTTACAAAATGAAATACTTTTATTACCTTGGGTGGTTTCATAGAAATGCTTTAATAAGGACAGCAATGACTAGAAGGCTTACAAAATAAAATGGAAATTGTTAATATAAGAACATGCTACGAGGAGAATGCAAGGAGGTACAAAGAAGCAGTGTGCCTCTCTTCCTCTAGGACCAACTTTGGAATCAATTTAATCACTGCTGTATTATATTGCCATTTGAATGCCTCCCTTTAGACAGCTCATGACTGAGCAAAAATCTGATTTTATCAAGAATATCAGATCTAAGTTTAATGGACAGTATCCTGTTTAGATGGCCAACAAACTGATTGATGAATATAAAAACAAATCAACTAGTTAAGCTGAATTGCATGCTCTTTGTCTCTATATCTAGGTCTTATCTACTCCTAGGTGGTGGCCAATGGCTTGACCATATATTCAGGTTCATGGCCAATAAAAAAATTGTCTGAAAATCTGGCTTCCTGTGAGGGAGAGCCCAATGAAAATCACCAAAGGAATTTGATATGTGTGTTAAAGGAGAACATGTTGATTGTTTATTCCCATCAGAGGAACCACTTTGTAGGCCCAGAAGGTGATTGGACCCTGTAGGTATCTAACCCAGTGTGCTTGTCTGAGGTGGTTCCCAGGTCCTTAACATCAGTGGATATTGGAGGTTATAAAAATGCAAAGATAGGCTGGGGCTTATTTTCTAGGCTGAGCTACTATGGTAAATACCACACAATGGGTTGTCTTAAACAACAGAAATGTATTATTTCATGGTTTCAGAGTCTGGAAGG